>JAJOOE010009636.1:0-34284 GCA_036250405.1 Solanum raphanifolium | reverse complement strand
ATTTACAGTTCATTCAGTATTCAGTCAGCATGTTATAAATTGGTCATTGCATTCAGTTAGCTCAGTATTCAGTATTTTCAGTATCTATATCATGTTCATATTATTTCATTGCTTTATTGCTTTGTTCAGTTATATGTTATTTCAGCTTTACTCTATCCTGTATGCTCAGTACCATTCAAGTACTGACGCATATGTGCGCTACATCTTCTCATGATGTAGGTTCAGGTTCTCAGCATCCAAATCATGCTTAGATCGATTCCTGATCTTCAGTTCAGCAGCATCAGTGGTGAGTCCTCATTCTTCGAGGACCAGTGACATGTTTATCTTTATTACTTTTAGTCTTTAGTTTCAGTTTTGCTAGATCTAGTTGGGGCATGTCCCAACATTTCTAGTCAGTTTAGAGGCTTATTTTCAGACATAGATAGATTCAGCTTAGTATTGAGTTAATATCTTCCTTGTATTAAACTCATTAGTTTTTATTTATCTCAGTTATAGTAAATGGGTATTCCCCATCATTTCAGACTTACTTTATGATTTAGCTTCCGTCTTAGTTATTATTATCTTTAGTATGCTCATGATCATGCCAGCAGGGTTAGCTTGGGATCACTTGTGGTCCTAGGTCCCGTGTCCGCGTCTCGGGGGTAGCTCGGGGCGTGACATAAAATCTGGGGCGTCGATCCACGGACACTGACCACGGTCCCTGACATGACCTATGGACCATAGGTCCGGTCGTGGGTCAACACTTAGCCGAATTTTTGGGCAGAGTTCTGGTGGAGGCTACAGGTGTGAACCACAGACCACCAGCACGAACCGTGGGTCACCCTACGGTTCGTAGGTGGCACATGTAGCTTTTGAAATCTGCAATTTGGTTTGTTTCGGATACAGGGTGTTACATTATCTCCCCCTTAGAAACATTGGTACTTGAATGAAGACTAAAATAGCTGAAATGGAGGGGATGAGCTGCAACCTTACCACTAAACACTGGAAGTTGATTTCTTACTAAACTAAGTTCCAAAACTTGCAAATACGCTGAAAATGCAAGTACAAACTGAAGGAACATGATACTAAGACTGATTCTACGCATGAATAACTGAAAAACTGAAGAGGAACTAATACCTCAAGCTGGAGTGGAATAGGAAGGAAAGAGATGAGGATACTTGGACTTCATGGCTGCTTCTGCTTCCCATGTAGCTCCCTCTACGGATTGATTCCTCCACCAAACCTTGACTGAAGCGATTTCTTTGTTTCTCAATCTTCTAACTCGATGATCAAGAAACTCAACTGGTACATCCTCATACGAAAGACTATCTTTCACGGTCACACTCTCTAATGGCACTACGGATGCTGGGTCACCCACACACTTTTTCAGTAGTGAAATGTGAAAGACTGGATGCATTGCTGCTAATTCTGCTGGCAACTCTAACTCATAAGCCACTTTACCAATCCTTTTCAGAATCTTGTAAGGGTCTACATATCTAGGACTAAGTTTCCCTTTCTTGCCAAATCTCATCACCTCTTTCATAGGAGACACTTTTAAGAAAACCCAATCATCAACTTGGAACTCTAGTTGGCTTCTCCTTACATCTGCATATGACTTCTGGCGACTCTGGGCTTTCTTAATTCTATCTCTAATGAGTTGCACTTTCTCTATCGCATAAAGGACTGAGTCTGGCCCTATCAAGGCTTTTTCACCTACTTCAAACCAACCAACATGAGATCTACACCTACGCCCATACAATGCCTCATAAGGGGCCATCTGAATTCTGGAATGGTAGCTATTATTGTAGGTGAACTTTATAAGAGGAAGGTGATCATCCCAACTACCCTTGAAGTCAATCATACAAGCTCTCAACATGTCCTCTAAGGTCTGAGTAGTACGCTCTGCCTGATCATCCGTTTGTGGATGAAATGTTGTGCTAAGATTAACCTGAGTACCAAGACCTTTCTGAAAGGATTTCCAGAAATGAGAGGTAAATTAAGGACCTCTATCTGAGATGTGAGATGATAGACAAAGGAACCCCATGCAACCTGCCTACCTCATTAATGTAAAGCTTGGCGTAGTCCTCTGCCGAATCTGTAGTCTTGACCGCCAAAACGCGAGAAGACTTAGTGACTCTGTCAACTATCACCTAAATGGAGTCATGCTGTCTACGAGTATGAGGTAAACCTGTGATGAAATCAATATTGATCACTTCCCACTTCCAAGTAGGAATGTCGATCTCTTGAGTCATACCCCCTGGTTTCTGATGTTCTACTTTCACTTGCTGACAATTGGGGCAGTTAGCCACAAAATCTGCTATATCCCTCTTCATGCCATTCCACCAAAAAACTTCCCGCAGATCACGATACATCTTAGTGGTGCGTGGATGAATAGAATACATAGATTTATGGGATTCTGCAATAATCTTCTGTCTCAACTCGCCCATATTAGGAATACATAATCGACCCTGGTAGCGAAGCACACTATCTCCCCCTTGGGAAAATACCTCAACTCTCTGTTGATGGACTGCACCCTTGAGTTCAACCAATATCGGATCACTGTCTTGCTTTTTCTTAACCCCCACTACCAATGGAGATTCTGATCCATTTTGAACTGTCACACCAATATATGATATGCTCATAAGACGAACTCCTAAACGAGCAAGCCTTTGAACATCCTTTGCTAGCTCTTTTATTTCTTCCTCAACATGTGCTACAATACCCTTAGATAGTCTACTAAGGGCATCTGCTACTACATTTGCCTTACCAGGATGGTAATGCACACTCATGTCATAATCCTTGAGGAACTCAAGCCATCTTCTCTGGCGAAGATTCAACTCTTTCTAGGTGAACACATACTGAAGGCTCTTATGGTCTGTGAACACATCTACATGAACACTATACAAGTAATGTCTCCAAATTTTAAGCGCAAACACCACTGCTGGAAGCTCGAGGTTATGAGTTGGATAGTTCTTCTCATGCACCTTAAGTTGTCTTGACGCATAAGCGATAACCTTACCTCGCTGCATCAACACATAACCTAGGCCGACTCTGGATGCATCACAATAAATCACATAACTGTCTGAACCCTCTGGTAGAGTCAAAATAGGAGCTGTAGTCAACCTAGTTTTCAGTTCTGCAAAGCTTTTCTCACAATCATCTGACCACTGGAACTTGACCTTTTTCTGAGTCAACTTAGTCAACAGAGAGTCTATGGATGAAAATCCTTCCACGAACCTTATGTAATAACCCGCTAGACCCAAGAAACTTCTGATATCTGTACGAGAGATAGGTTTGGGCCACTGTTTCACTGTTGCTATCTTCTGAAAATCCACTCGGATCCCTTCGTTAGACACAATGTGACCAAGGAAAGCAGCGAATTGCAACCAAAATTCACATTTGCTAAACTTAGGGAATAACTGGCGATCCTTGAGAGTTTGCAGAACAACTCTCAAATAACTCGCATGTTCCTCCTCATTCCTAGAGTAAATGAGGATATCATCAATAAAGATGATAACAAAGAAGTCTAAGTACTGCTTGAATACTCTGTTCATCAAGGCCATAAAAGCTGTAGGAGCATTAGTTAGTCCAAATGACATTGCTACAAATTCATAATGATCATACCAAGTTCTTAAGGCTGTCTTTGGAATGTCACTATCTCTGACTTTAAGCTAATGATAACCCGATCTGAGGTCTATCTTTGAGAAATAACTAGCACCCTGAAGTTGGTCAAACAAGTCATCAATCCTGGGGATGGGATACTTATTCTTGATTGTGACCTTGTTCAACTGCCTATAGTGAATGCACATCCTGAGAGAACCATCTTTCTTCTTCACGAACAATACTGGTGCACCCCATGGCGAAATACTAGATCTGATGTAGCCCTTATCTAGAAGGTCTTTCAACTTTTCTTTTAATTTCTTAAGCTCTGCTGGAGCCATTCTGTAAGGAGGAATAGAAATAGGTTGGGTATCTGGAAGTAGATCAATTCCAATGTCGATTTCCCTTTCGAGAGGAACTCCGGGAAGATCTTTTGGAAACACTTGTGGAAACTCATTAACCATTGGAACTAACTTTAGAGTTGGGGTTTCAGAACTTGAATCCCTAACCCAAACTAGATGATAGAGATAACCCTTAGAGATCATCTTTCTATCCTTAAGGTAAGAAATGAATCTACATATAGGCGCTAAGCTACTACCCTTCTATTCTAGGATTGGTTCTTCTGGAAACTGAAAGTAAACGATCCTGGTTTTACAATCGACTGAGGCATAACAAAAATATAACCAATCCATGCCTAGAATGACATCAAAGTCTACCATTTCTAACTCTACCAGATCTGTTGAAGTGACTTTCTGAGAGACTGTGACAGGGTAATTTCTTAATACCCATCTAGCTATAACTGGGTCACCGACTGGAGTAGAGACTGAGAAAGGTTCTGAGAGAGTTTCTGGACTAACATCGAATTTGACTGCTATATAAGGAGTTACAAAGGAAAGAGTAGCCCCTTGATCTAACAAAGCATAAACATCCAGATCAAAGACTCGTAATGTACCAGTGAGTACAACAGGAGAGTCTTCCTCTGGCGAGCCTGGAGAGCATAGAGCATATTTTGGCGTTGTCCGCCACCTGTACTAGATGAGTTACCCTGCTGAGTCGAGCGACTTGCTGGGGCCGCTGAAGTTGTGGACTGAGCTATACTATCTCCTCCTTGACCCTGTTTAGAAGGACAATCCCTCAATTTGTGACCAGACTGACAACACCCAAAGCATCCTTCCTTTCCTGCAAGGCACTTGCCCGAATGGTTTTTACCACACTTAGGGAAAGTTGGGTAGGTTTTGTTTTCTGAAACACTTCCTTGAGATTTAGAGCCTGATGCCCTACCTTTCTGATATTGTCTGAATTTAGAGGATGGAACACTAGCTGATGAAGGTATTGGAGCTAAAAAATTTTGCTGACCTTGCGAGCGATTTCCACCACCCAATTTCTGCTGAGAATAGTCATAGTTCCCAGTCCTAGCCTTCGTGTTCTCCTTAGCTTGTTCCCTAAGCTTATCACCCTCAACCTGCTGAGCATGAGTCATGAGCCTAGAGATGCTCATATTTTCCAGCAACATAGCATTTCTACACTCTGTCTTCACCAAGTCTGACACTCTATATAGGAACTTATTCATCTGAGCCCTGGAATCAGCAGCCATGTGAGGAGCATACCTGGAAAATTTGGGTAAAATTGAGCCCATACTCTTGGACTGTCATGCTAACTTGCCTTAAGTTCATAAATTCATGAGCTTTCGCTTCCCTTAGCTCTCTTGGGAAAAACCTATCTAGGAAGGTCTCACTAAACCAATCCCAAGTGATAGGAGCTGCATATGTACCCCCGTTCTCTTTCCACTAAGTATACCAGATATGAGCTACATCCTTAAGTTGGTAAGATGCTAACTCAACCCGATCATTCCCAGTTACGTGCATCACTTCAAAGATCTTCTTGACCTCATCAATGAAGTTTTGAGGATCCTCACCAATCTGGGATCCTAAGAATTCTGGCGGTTTCATCCTAACCAAATCTCTCACTCTAGCTACAACTGACCTAACTTTAACATCTGCTGGACCTGGAACCTGGTGATTGTTCTGGTTGGCCACACTATGAGCCAACATCTGAATGGTATTTCAGAACTCTGCATTTGAAACTTCTTGATCTGGGACTGGAGGAGCTGCGTTTGCATTCATGGCATTCTCATTCCTGGCGTTAGCTCTATGATGAGGCATGATCACTGAAATGTAGAACGTCGAGTTAGAATAAAATTAGATCATACCTTACGCACGATAAGAGTAATAAGAAAATGAAGATTTTCCTAATACACTTTGTAGCCTCCCTCTCATTAGATGTGGTGTGCACTACACACTCATGAAAAGGACTCTACCTAGTGCGGCTTTTCAGACATCCTAGGACACTTAAACCTAGTTCTCTGATACCAAGTTTGTCACGCCCCGAGCTACCCCGTGACGCGGACACGGGACCTAGGATCACAAGTGACCCCAAGCTAACCCTGCTAGCATAATCATGAGCATACTAAAGATAAACTAAGAAATAAAACTGATGCAACAGCTAATAATAAGTGAATCTGAAATGATGGGAGATACCCATACACTAAAACTGAATATCAAATCTGAGAGTTTAATAGAAAAGAAACATCAAACTCAAAGACTAAGCTGAATCTAACTATGTTTGAAAATAGCCTCTAACTGACTAGAAATGCTGGGACATGCCCCAGCTAAGTCTAGCAAAACTGAAACTAAAAGACTGAAATACTGAAAAGATAACATGACTATTGTCCTTGAAGAATGAGGACTCTTCACTGATGCTACTAAAATGGAGATCGGGGACCGATCTAAGCGTGATCTGGATGCTGATAACCTGAACCTACATCACAAGAAGATGTAGCGCAGAGTATGCATTAGTACTTGAAAGGTACTGAGCATGTAGGATAGAGTAAAGCTGAAATAAACATATATCTGAACAAGCAATAAAGCAAACATATAATCTGAACATGATATATATACTGAAGATTAAGCTAACAGAATGAAATGACCAAATTTATAACATTCTAAGACTAAATAATGACTGTAATGTAAATGTGGTCAATGCAATAGAATCTGACTGAACTGTGGGAGCTACTAATAACTGACAATAAAACCACATGAGCTAAATGTGGAGTCTGATGTATACGCCCCATCGAGAGGACCCAATACACCCGGCCAAAGGTGTAAAGGCATACTGGCGTGATCACTAAAATGATTCCCACCGAGGGGACTTACAACCTACGTGGCTCATAGTTTTGGGACTATATGGGTGACTGACCCTAGTCCAACTCAGTATTATGCTACTCCCAATAGATTAAATAATTAACACATTATGACTGAATTCTATAATATACTGGATAGCTCAAAACTAACATGCAACTAGGAATGCACATTAATATACTGATACCGACACATTAAAAAACTAAGGCATGTATATATGAAATAACTGAAATATCTGACCTAGCATGTGTAATTCAAGAACTAAAGAAATACATAACTAGGGTTCTGAAATTTATGCTAGAAACCAAGTAATAACATGACAATCTGATTTGGGACATTTAAATAACTAATTCATGATAATCTACTGAAGTTCTAGAAACCCTATGTCTAGTTAATAATAGGGAATCAAGACTCTGACTAAATTCTAGGAACCTAATGGGCGAAAAGAACCCACTAGTGAAATCCCACATACCTGGTGACGAATTCCACGGAGAAATATATCCATTTCAGGGGCTGGAGCTGATGGAATCTTGCTGTTTTCTTGAACTAGGGTTCTTGACTTCTTTCTCCTCTTAGCGTTCTTATTTTTCTAAGTTTTGATTAATGATCTGACTTAGGTAAGTTCTAGTTATGTTTCTAGGTTTAAACTGACTAAAACCTCAGAATTTAGGGTCCAAACAACGTAGTCTAGGGTTCAAATGAATAAGGAAAAGACCAAAAGACCCCCGACTTAACTGCTGTCGGAGTGACTGACGGACCGTCGATTGACTGACGGTTCGTGTTGGTCAACCGTCGTTCACGACTTAGGGCTAAAATCTGGGGCGTCGATCCACGGATACGGACCACAGTTCGGTACCTGACCTACGGACCGTAGGTCCGGCCGTGGGTCAACACTTAGCCAAATTTTTGGGCAGATTTTTGGGTGAGGCGACAACTGTGAACCATGTACCACCAGCATGGACCGTGGGTCACCCTACGGTCCGTAGGTGGTGCCCGTAGGTTGCACCTGTAGCTTTTGAAATATGAAATTTGGTTTGTTTCGGATACGAGTGTTACAGAAGAGATGTGGGTATCTCTTCTTCATATCCTCCTCAGCTTCCCAAGTAACTTTCTCAATATACTGATTTCTCCACAGAACTTTGACTAATGCTACCTCTTTTGTTCTCAACTTGCGAACTTGGAGATCTAGAATCTGAATAGGAATCTCCTCATATGATAAGCTATCCTTGATACCAATATCTTCGGTAGGTATAATAAGTGAAGGATCACCCATGCACTTCTTTAACCTGGAGATGTGAAATACCGAATGAACTGCTGCTGACTCTAGTGGTAACTCCAACTCATAAGCTACATTGTCAATCTTCTTGGATATTCTATAAGGACCAATATACCAAGGACTAAGCTTCCCCTACTTACCAAATCTCATAACACTCTTCATAGGTGAAACCTTCAAGATACCCAATCATCTACTTCAAACTCTAACTCCATTCTCCTAACATCAGTGTAGGATTTGTGACGACTCTGCGCGTTTTTCAATCTCTCTTGAATAACTTTCACTTTCTCTATAGCTTGATGAACTAAGTCTGGTCCTATCAACCCAGCTTCACCAACCTCGAACCATCGAATTGGAGATCTGCATCTTCTTCCATAGAGAGCTTCATAAGGAGCCATCTGAATTCTAGAATGGTAACTATTGTTATAACCAAACTCAATGAGAGGTAGGTGATCATCCCAATTACCTTTGAAATCAATAACACAATCCCTCAACATATTTTATAAAGTTTGAATAGTGCTCTCTGCTTGGCCATCTGTCTGAGGATGAAAAGCAGTACTTAAGTTCACGTTTGAACCTAAGCCTTTCTGAAAAGATTTCCAAAACTGTACAGTAAATTGTGCCTCTCTATCTGATATAATCGAAACAGGGACTCCATGAAGTCTTACTACCTCTTGAATGTATAAATTGGCATAATCCTCTGCTGAATGGGTAGTCTTTATCGGCAAAAAGTGGGATGATTTTGTCGTTCTATTAACAATCACCCAAATAGAATCATGTTGCCTGAGGGACCGTGGCAACCCAGTAATGAAGTCCATATTGATCATCTCCCATTTCCATTTCAGAATCTCTATATTCTGAGCCATACCACCGGGCCTTTGATGCTCTACTTTAACTTGTTGGCAATTCTAACACTTAGCAACAAACTCTGCGATACCTTTCTTCATACTACTCCACCAACAAACTTCTCTCAAATCACGACACATCTTTGTGGAACCCAGATGAATGGAATATCTGGAGCTATGAGCTTCCTCCATGATCCTCTCTTGGAGTTCATGCACCCTTGGTACACGCAACCTACCTTGATATCTCAATACGCCAACTCCCCCTTGTTCAAAAGCCATCACTTTTTTCTTATGAACACTTGTCTTCAATTTAAGAAAAATAGGATCTTGGTCTTGTTTCTCTTTAACTTCAGACACTAATGATGATTCTGCCCCATTCATCACCACTACTCCTCCTTCTATGGAATCCATTAGTCGAACTCCTAATCGTGCAAGTTTATGCATATCTTTTTCTAACTCTTTCTTATCTTCCTCAAAATGGGCGGTACTACGCATAGATAATCTACTTAAGGCATCAACAACAACATTAGCCTTACCTGGGTGATAAAGAATACTCATGTCATAATCCTAGAGTAACTCTAACCACCTCGTATGTCTGAGATTAATCTCTTTCTGACTGAATACATACTGAAGACTCTTGTGATTAGTGAACACATCCACATGAGCACCATAAAGTTGATGACACCTTATTTTCAAAGCAAATACTACGACATCCAACTCTAGATCATGGTTTGGGTAATTCTTCTCGTGAACTTTCAGCTGTCTGGAGGCATAAGCTATAACCTTGCCATTCTGCATCAACACACAACCCAAACCAACTCTGGACGCATCACAATATACCACAAAGCCTTGCGTACCTTCTGGTAAGGTCAATACTGGGGTAGTAGTCAATCGCCTTTTCAATTCCTGAAAGCTTTTCTCACAAGCTTCAGACCTTTGAAACTTCACTGTCTTCTGAATCAACTTGTTCAAGGAGGACGAAATAGATGAGAACCCCTCTACGAACCTTGTATAATAGCTGACCAACCCCAAGAAACTCCTAATATCAGTTGGAGATATGGGTATAGGCCAATTTTGCACTGCCTCTATCTTCTGAGTATCAACTCGAATCCCATCACCAGAAATAATATGGCCTAAGAATGCCATAGACTCGAGCCAAAACTCACATTTAGAGAACTTAGCATACAACCAACTCTCTATCCATTAACGTTTGGAGAACTATTTTGAGATGGCTAGCATGATCTTCATCATTCCTCGAATAGATTAGAATGTCATCAATGAACACGATAACAAACATATCTAAATAAGGCTTGAATACTCTATTCATAAGGTCCATGAACGCTGCAGGCGCATTAGTTAAATCGAATGACATGACCAAAAACTCATAATGACCATAACGGGTCCTGAAAGTTGTCTTTGGAATATCATATTCCCTTACTCTCAACTGATGGTATCAGAGGTCTATCTTAGAAAAACAAGTCACCCTGAAGCTAATCGACAAGATCATCAATTCTCGGAAGAGGATACTTATTCTAGATGGTAACCTTGTTCAACTAGCGGTAATCTATACACATTCTAAGGGAACCATCCTTCTTCCTCACTAATAAGTTCGGAGTGCCCCAAGGTGAGACACTTGGTAGAATTAAACCGTTATCAAGGAGATCTTTCAACTGCTCTTTTAATCTTTCAACTCTGCTGGAGCCATTCTATATGGCGGAATAGATATAGGATGAGTATCAGGAAAAATATCTATACTGAAGTCTATTTCTCTCTCAAGAGGGACTCCTGGTAGATCATCTGGAAAGACCTCAGGAAATTGACGTACAATAGGAACTGACTCAATAAGAGGTGTCTCAACACTAGAATCATTAACTCGGACTAAGTGATAAATACACCCCTTGGAAACTAACTTTCTCGCCTTAAGGTACAAAATAAAATGACTCTTAAGCACTGCTGAACTACTCCTCCACTCAATGACTGGCTCATTAGGAATTTGGAACCTAACGACTCGAGTTCTACAATCAATGAAGGCATAACAGACATGAAGCTAGTCCATACCTAGAATGACATCAAAATCTACCAAGTCTAACTCAACTAAATCAGCCATGGTGCTCTTGTGATTGATAGAAATGGTACAATCATGATAGACTCGTTTAGCTAGAATAGACTCCCCAACAGGTGTAGAAACACAAAGGGCTCACAAAGTTTCTCAGGAAGAACATCAAAATCCATTGCAACATAGGGAGTCGCAAAAGATAAACTTGCTCCTGGGTCTAGCCAAGCATAAACATCAAGAGTAAAGACTTTGATCATACCAGTGACAACATTCAGAGAATTCTCTTGCTCTTAATGACTAGTGATCGTATAAAGGCGGTTTGCTCCTCTTCCAGTACAAGAAGTAGCTCATCTAGGTGCTGCCCTGTCTGGTGGAGCAACTGAAGAATATTGGGCTCTATTGCCCCTATTCCCATTTCCTTTCCTGTTCTTAGGACATTCTTTCATGAAGTTACCCTTTTGACCGCATTTGAAACATCCAGTAGAGCTATCATGAAAAGCACCTGGGTGGTTCCTACCACACTTAGCACATGTAGGAGCCCAATTACCTCATTGTGCTATTCTACCCTGAGACTGAGCAGGTCTAGCTCTGAAATTCTGCGAATTTTGACTATTATACTCAACTTTGTTCCTTGGTGCAAGTGCACTAGCAGATGATGGAGCAGGTCCCTTTTGCTTTTGTTGAAAGGAAAACCGGTTCACATTACTCCTTTGCTGCTCGGACTCATTCCCTGTCTTAGCTTTCTTGTTTCTGAATTCTTCTCTATTCGTCAACTTCTCTTCTACAACCTGCTGCACATAAATCATAAGTCTTGCTATGTCCATGTCTCCTATTAGCATTGCTGCCTTGCCCTCCTTACTTGACAGACGAGACAACCATCAACAAATAGACTCATCTTGCTTCTCATATCCGCAGCCATCTTCGCAGCATGTCGAAAAAGTTGGGTGAACCTCAAACTGTACTCATGAACACTCAGTGAATCCTGCTTAAATGTAAGAAATTCTTGTACCTTGGATTCTCTTAGTTCACGGGGAAAGAAACACCCCAAGAAAGACTCCTGAAACATAGCCCAACTCAAAATTGGTGCACCCTCAACTCTACCATTTTTCTACTGGCCAAACCAATTCCTAGCAACACTCTTTAGTTGGTTTGCAACTAGTTCCACTCGCTCAGCATCGGCAACGTGCATAACCTCAAACACCTTTTGCAGTTCCTCAACAAAATTTTCTGGATCCTCAGTAGTGCTTGAACCAGTGAAGCTGGTAGGATTCATCCTTAGATATCACAGATTCTTAAAGTATCATTCACTTCCTATCGGTTCTCCCTCTATCCAGCTTGGTTGATCACAACTTGACTTAATATTCTGATCGCTTTCCTGAACTCAGTATTGGTGACTTCTTCTTGGGGTTGCACTTCAGGTGCATTAGGTACCCCTAGTTCCTCGACATTACGCCTATCAGGACGACCTCTGATAGCTCTTCGTAGAGGCATGATCAACTGAAAGACATGCGTAAGCATGAGTTAGAAGTAAACTTTATAGAGATTAACTCTATCACACGACATAAATATGAAAGAAGTAAGATAGTTCCTAAATGTTGCAGCCTTCTAATTATAGATGTGGCGTGCTTCACACTAATAACTAGGACTCTACAAACATGGCTTCATAAACTCCCTAGGACTCTTGAACTTTGTGCTCTGATACTAAGTTTATCATGCCCTGAGCCTACACCCTGAGCGGGATTGGCACTCGAGAACCATTGATGGCCCCAAGCGAACCCTTGGCCTGGCTAGACTCTCAGCAGGTGACTTTAAGCATTAAAAAAAGAATTCAAATGCAATATAACTCAACTGTATTAAATTAAACTCAAAATGTTTTAGAAATAAACATTTAACTTAGCCAAAATGGCAACTTAAGTCTCAACATAAACCAATAACAGGATAACGACAAATGAACTAACTAACTATCTATGAAGCCTTTAACAACTAAGATGAACGTCGGGACAAGACCCATGACATCCTAATGAACTAACTATAAAGAAGTAAAAAGGGGTCCTCCGAAAGCAAGAAGGCTCACCAGCTGACTCTGAGTGCCCAACTAGATCAACAAGGCACTGGATGTTGATCTTGACTATCTGTATCTGTATCATAAAATGATGCAGGCCAAATGACATTAGTACATTGAATGTACGAGCATGCGAGGGGAAAACTAAACATGACATAATCTTGAACTGAATTCTTAAAGAAGCACTTAACTCAGCTTTACTCATGTAATAACCTTTTCCCGTCGTTATAGAAAAGCCAACGGGGGAAAATTTGGGGCCGGATTTTTTTTTTGTAGTATTTGGATTTTCCCAACCTTGTCCAAATTTGGACGAAATCGGAGTCATTGAGGTGTACAGAAATCTAGTAACAAATGGGAGAATATTGATGGTGGAGGGTTTTTGTTATAGATAATATGGTGGAAACAACCCTAAATTGGATAATTGGGATCATGGGTTTAACCTAGGGTTCATAGAATTGTTAGTAATTCGGGTAAGTAATGATTATTTATTGATTCCCGTATTATATTGATTATTTGTAGACCAAGAACAAGCAGAACGAATCTGGAAAGAGAAGGATCAAGTTTCTTAGGGTTTCAAGCTTGTTTCGAGGTAGGTGATGGTTGTGATTCTATGATAGTGTGATGTATGCTTGTTCTTGCTTTATTATGGTACTTGTATATGATGAATGTTGCAATGTTGATCACACTTGTTGTAAATGAGATAGATAATTGATGAATGTCATTAAATCATGACTTAAATGTATGATCTTGATGATATACTTATGATTGTGATTGTGGTGTGTGAATGGGATTGGTTGCCATGTTCCGGTATAATAACTTGGATCGGTTTCCATGTTACAACATAAAAATAGGATTGGTTGCCACGTTTCGGCATAAATATGGGATCGGTTTCCACGTTCTGGCAGGCTAACTGTTTGGGTTTGGGTTCCATGAGAGGACCAATGATTTGACATAAAATGTGAAGTTGTTCGTTGTTCGTAAATGTTGATGATATTGTATATGTTGATATGGATGCATGTGATTATGATGTTGTTTGACTTGTTTATATTGCACTAGTGGGATAGCCGTGTGATCCTACCAGTACACTGTGGTTGTGTACTGATTCTGCACTTGCTCTTATTTTTGTTGAGTACAAGGCATCTTCAAGCGGCTATTGACAGACCTCGCTTAGAAGATCATTGATCGTCGTTCGAATTCAAGGGTGAGCCAATTCTTCCGGGCTGCCATAGAATCCTCTTTCATCTATGTCCACCATTCCCGGACATAGACCTTTGTTTTAGTTAGTTCATTAGTATGTGGTTGTATTCCTTCTTGTTTAGAGTTGGTTCATTGTTAGAATGTTTTGGTACATTGACTTTCAGGTTCTAGGTTATTCTTCCGCATTGATAGTTATTATTGTTAGACTTTTGTTAGAGTTTATGGGAACTCTATTTTTATTTCCTTAGTGTTTGATTTAAATGCCTTAGTTTTTAGATTATTTGCTTGGTTTGGGTTGTAGTAGTGGTTCTCCCACCGAAGTGTTAGTGTGGGTGTCAATCACGACGGTCTGGGTCATGACAACTCAACTCATGGATACTCAATTCAATGCAGAAATAAACAACAATAAAGATGCAGTTTAAATAAAGCCTTTAAACAGTATAAAAACAACTCAATACAGATATATAATAAAGTAATATAACTTTGTGGGAGTTTCTCTAACCGACAACCATCACTATGAGCTATGTGATGATACATCGTCTCGCCCACCTTGCCAGAACTGTCCTACAACTTGCCGGGATATAGAATGCTTCAACTAAGTGGATCCACTAGTCTATGCTAAAAAGCACTAAGGAATCATCTAAAAAGTATGACCATTTCTACCTGCTATGGCTACATGGTTTATGGAGACATTGAGTTGTTATGAACTCGTCACCACATCGGTGCTCAATATTATTCCCAAAATACTCAGCTCATATGTTTTAAAAACAAAAACTATTTCTGTGGTTTGAGATAATTACTCAAAAACTAGCTCAAAAGCTCTCTTGGGAATCAGTGTTTCCTCTCTTGTTTAAATGTGAAAACATTTACTCTTTAGGAATACTTAGTTCCATATACTCTTTTTGAAGAAATGAACTTCATTTGTTACTCTTACATAACTCAAAACTCAAGTCTTAAAACAAGTTAAAAACATTTGTAAAAGACTTCCTGAAAAGACTCTATGAACTTTCTAAACTTAGCTCTTAACTTTCCTTGAATTAGAATTTATAGATTTAAGGTTACGATTCACGTTTATGGATGATTTCTAGGTGTTTAGAAGTCATTTAGAGTAGTTAGAATCAATAGGAAGTGTTAGTACACTTTAGAAGGACTTAAATGGGCTAAACAACGTAAAACGGACCTGGCGTACAACTGGCGCGTCGCGCCAGCCCCCAAAGTTCAGAGACCACTTTTTGGCGCACTACTAGCAGGTCTCCCCAGCCCTCCTAGAGCAACGGGGGCGCGTCGCGCCAGTAAACTGACGAACTTTTCCTCTCGTTTTCTGACCTTAATTCGATTAATTTCGATTTTTTTTCTCAATATCTCTTTAGATTCAGGTACCCAAAGCATACACACAAGAATCTAACTCAAAGCAACTATAATAATCGACATTAAACTTTCAAGAACTCCTAAATCTCAACCCAAATTCAAGAACGAAAGAAATTCAAGAACACCCATCAAGAACATTCAAACTTCCAATCTTTTTAGGACGAATTCACATTGAAATAAACATGTTTGGCATGTGGGTGAACAAACCCAATGTTATGAAAGTCTCACATACCTCGTAGGGTCAAATCCTTGACGAAATCCGCAATCAATTCCTTACGAAGACGATGAATCTTGACTTTCCTCTTCCTTTCTCTCTTGAGTTCTTCTCTCTAAAGTCCTAACGTGAATTTTCAATTATGCAAACTGAACCAATTCAGTTTTGACCCTAATTAATTCACTTAAAACGAAATAAATTAATTGGGTAAGGAAAAGACCATAATACCCTTCCAAAACCTGGTTTAGACTTTCCTTATCTAAACAGCTCGACTTCAAATAGGCATATCTCCTTTATAGAACTCGAAATTGAGCAAACTCAGTGGCGTTGGAAAGATAATTCAAAGATATTTCCTACGGTATCTTGTAGCACACCTAAATCATCTTGAGCTAGTAGATATGGTCATTTGAAGTTGACCCAAAACTCAAACTTAACAGAACTTAAACAAATTATCCAGATTTTTCATTCTTTCCAAAAATGGCTCTTTCTCATTCTAGCTCTTTCACTTAGCGAGGTGTTACAAAGAAGAAGCTAGGGTTCTTCAAGTTCAAGTCTTCTTTATTCATCATTCCTTAAGGCTTTAATGAAGGTATGTAGGGAGTTCATCAATGGGTTCCATTCACCCATTGAGTCCCCAAAGTTTCTTCAAATTCTCCAATTCAATTTTCCAAGATTTGATTAGATTTTACTCAATTCCTCATGGATTCTTTTTGGATGGATTCAATTGCTTTATTATGATCTTTTTTTGATGATTTGGACTTAACTACATGCTTTTCAACCGATTCCATGTGAACTCATGCATTGATCTATGAATTTTGACTATGAACCCTAATTTACATGAATTTATGAAGAAGCTTTAAAAGATGAAAGATGAATATTTGAAGAAGCTTGAAGCTATGAATATGTTTTATGAAATTATTCATGTTTTTATGAAAGAAATATTTATGACTCAAGTAAGCTTATATATAATAGGCCAAACACATAAACAAATCCCTAAACTTGTTGGGGTTTTCCCCTCAGGTACCTCAACTACGTTATTTTCCTAATGAATTCTTGAACCACCCATAATTTGTTCCTTTTAAACATTGTGGGCTGATGTGGCACAAAACTTCCCCAAATATTTTTTGTTGATTGTGTGCATGAGATCCACCTTTCCCACGTGGAAATTGCAACCAATCAAACTTCAATCCATTTACACATCAGTGCCACATAATCATTTCCCAAACCTAAAAACCTAAAGTCGTTTCATTTTCCCCTAAAACACTTCTGACCCGAAGTGCAATGGTTCTAGACGAGAAAACCCTAAAATTGGTCTTATTTCAGTGATATTTATGCTATTTACAACTAAAATTCTCAGATTTAAAAGGATTTTGCAACAAAGGAACCTACGTCCAAGGTTGGATTGCGTCCATGAGGTCTTCATTTCTACAACGACCCCACATTGACATAGCACATTTGCAGTTGAAGAAGAAGAAATCGATGAACAAGATAACTTCGACATTAGAACTTGATGATTAAGAAGAAATCAATGAAGAAGAGATATATTCTGATGAGCAGCTCCAACTTAATGATGAAGAGAAATAAAAGAGGAGAAATAAGATAAAAAGGGGAGAGATTAGGGTTAAAAGGGGAAGAAGAGCGTTGGTGAGTGGTTCAGGGATCCACATCAGCGCCTTCAAAATGTCTTCATGCGCTCAAGCGACGTGAGATCACATTTTGTGCCACATTAGCCCACAGTGTTTAAAAGGAACAAATTATGGGTGGTTCAAGAATTTAATAGTAAAATGGCATAGTTAAGGTACCTAAGGAGAAAACCCAACAAGTTTAGGGTCCTGTTTATGAGTATGAAGCTTGGCCAAATGACATGAATGACATCTAGATTTTCCCTCAAAGCTTTCCAAGCTATTTTCCTAAATTAGGTCTTGATTATTATGGTATCCGGATATGCAATTGTCAATTCCCCCCTGTTGACACCCAATTTTGGCCCTCCATAATATAAATTAATCATTGAGCTTCTTAAATTTCCAATAATTTGAAATAATTGACTTTATAAAATTTAAAATATTTTCCGAGTCATTTTGAGTAATTTTGTTTTTTTTTAAAAATAATTTTTTACTAATATATATGTTTTACATAATTATGTATGAAATTATTATATTTTATGATTATTTGAAAATCATCTCAAATTTTTTTTAACTTAGGTAAGTATTATATTAAATTAGTTTAGTTAATTAATACTTATATTTTTGAGTTATTAGTTTATAACTAAGTTAATTATTTTATTTCGTTAAGATTGAGAAACTCACTAATTAATCATATTAATTTATCGTATTTAATAATTAGCCAAGTTTACTAATTTTGATCAATTTGGCTACAATTGAAATTTATATGGCTATTGTGTAATTGCAATTTTAGCCATTCTTTTACCTCCATTCAATCCTTTGTAAAATAATTTGGGCTATTTTCCTAAAATCCCAAGTCAAATTAGCGACACCCAATTCAATACTCCCAACCCAATAACAATACAACCAACGGCCTAATTCCTCAATACCAAAACCGACCCCCTGCGTCTTCTTCTCTAGAAAGTCGTGATCCAGAAGCACTGCCAGTCCAGCAGTGCGTGACCCAGCAGCAGCGATCCAGCAAAATTGAAACCCAGAACCTCGAAAACCAGCCAAGTCTAGCAGTGCGTGACCCAGTAGCAGCGATCCAGTAAAATCGAAACCCAAAACCTCGAAAACCAGCCCAGTCCAGCTGTGGATCGACCCAACAGCCCGACGCGAGCAGCGCGTGTCCTCTCTGTACGAAGACATTCAAGAATCATCCAAATGTCTCCATCTCTGCACCTCAAGTGTCCTTGTTCCGAATCAGATGACTATAATCGATTTGCCGTTGAGAATTCGCACCAATTCCAGCTGGTTCAGTGTTATACTGAAGAGGATTTGAATTTCAAAAATTTGAATTTCACCCCATTGGTTTCACCAGTTTTCCCCCCAAATCAACCATAGCTCCCCTCTATATCTTTACTTTTTCAGTATTAGGGTTGGAAAAAAGCTGGAAAAAATATTAAGAATTAGCTAGCATTTGAGAGGAAAAATTATACTTAACCAAAAGTTCTTGAAACCATTTTGTTCAATCTTTGCTCTCGTTTGCTTTGCTTTGTTCATTCAAGTTTCTTAGAGTCGTCTTTTGGTGGTGAAAGTTGTTGGTCGTTCTAGCTCGTCGCCGTTCTAGTTCGCTGCCCGAAAAAAGGTATCGTCTTCTTCTTCTTCATAATGTTCTTTCCAGCTCCTCTTCTATTTCGAAATGATTTTTTTTAATGTTTAAAAAGCTTTTATTTCGTGTTTGTGGCTGTTAGTTGCTATTTAGTTTATAATTTTCGATATGACGTATATTTTTTTAGTCGTTTCATCGAGTTAGTTTCAATATCGAGTTAAAGCTTTCGTGGATTTGTGCTCAGTGTTGTGGCCTCTCTGTTTATTGGGTTTGAGTTTTGCCGTGATTTTCCTTCTCATATGTTTGTTTAGTTAAGTCTAATCTCATCTCGTATTTTGCTGGCTTTAAGCCTCAAAAGCTCTATTCATTTATTTTACTACTGTTAATACTATTTTCTCTTAAGAAATAAGGCAAAAGCTTGAAAACTGACTGATATGGAGGCTATATGTTGTGTTACCGATTATTTGTTTGATGCAACTGCTTATTTTCCTCCCCATTTTCAAATCCCATGGTGTTACTGTCTATTTAGTTCTACACTCTTTTGTGCTAGGTGTTGCTGCCATGTATTTTCCTCTAAATATATGATATTCTTTCTACCTTAGCAAGTCTATGTTTGTTCTATCTTGCTATTTTGTTTTCTCTTGTTAAAGCCCATTTGTTTTAAGTTGCAGTTGGTATTTCTTTAAGGATTTTAAGTAGTATGATGTCATTTTGCCTTCTTGTTCCTTACAATCCTTCTAGTAAGCTTTTTTTTAGGGCTATATAAATTCATTCAATTTTTATAATTGGTATAATAATTTAACTGTGAATAATTGGTATTTACTTTGTTGTGATGTGTTCTAAGTTTCCCTGTTATGACGTCATCTAGTTTGTCAATTAAACTAAGTTTTCTAACTACTCAGACCCTTTATCGTATAATATTGTGGAAATTCTCTTGTGCTACTTGTCCCTGCAGTGTGATTATTTTTCCCTTCGCACTTTGAATGGCCTAAATTAATTAGGTCTTGTGAAGATGTGCTTAAAGAATCGATGTTCAGGTTTCAAATTTGGTAACGTTAACTTTTAGTTGTTTGTTTGCCTACTATTATTTTGATTAATTTGTTTTGCATTAAATGGGTTATTTATCTTGGTCAATTGCGTATGATATTTCGTTTTCCTTGTGATGTTTAAGGCTTGGAATAATAATTATGTGTATATCCAATTTGTTGATGTCATCCATATTTTGTGCTTTCTATATTGAATGGATTGCACTGATTATTTTATATTTCTTTTGTGTTTGCATGTCAATCCCATTGAGTGAGTCCATTGGACTCCTCCATTTCTCCGTATTTAATTTTGAGCCACGAAGGCCCAACAAATCTTTTATTGAGTTAGCCAACCTCAAAATTGAAGAACAATTCCATGAATTCGGCGTACAGGTGTTCAGAGTGGATTAAAAGGCTGGATATGCACAATATACAACGATGTACATCATCCGTATACGCTGTATATTGTATTGAAAATGGGCTAAATAACCTCAAAATTTCAACTTTGTATTTTGTTGTTGGGCCTAAGACCTTTTTATTTTAATTATTATCTTGTTAGTTTAGGATAGGTGGGATTGGGCCTAAGGCCTAAAGGAAAAGTATTTCTGTTATGTTAGCCTAGAATAGGTACAAGTGGCTCAAATGGGCCAAAGGCCCAAAATGAAATTAGGCCCAAGTACTGACCCAGGCGAACAGATAACCAGACTTGGGTCCAAAACTCTCTTTCTCTTTATTATATCTATTTCGTATTTGTTTAATTGTTTATTTGCTAGTCGATTTTAAGGTTGTCCTAATTCAATTTCCCCAAAAAGATAATCCTTTCTAGATTTTATAAAGACTAAATAATCATACTTATTTTACTACTTAAGTTACTTTGTAAAATATTTTATTTAAGTAAATCCTTTATACTATATCCCTTTCCCTTAAAAAATAATTCAAGTTTTAAGTTGTTTATTTTTAAGTTTTAAAATAGTTCGTTTTCTCAATTTTAGTTAAGTTGCTTATTTTCTTAAAACATTTAGCCAAATAGTTAATTACTGGATAACCGCATGTTAGCGGACATTTCGGGTGCTTTCAAACCCTTTCTGAAATGTTAATATGAATCCCGAACCCCCTTTAAATATTTTCATTAGATTTACTGTTTTAATATTTTGAAAAAATAGTTTTCTTGATTTTTCTTTATAAATTATGTGGCGACTCTTAAAAACTTGTCGTTTTCTATTTTTTAAATAATACAGAATGGCGACTGCGTTATGGAGTTGAAGGGTTCTAACCTTAAAAATTGATTTATTTGGCTATTTGTATGAATTGTTTACTTGTTTAGATTTTAGTAAGATATAAATTGTGGCATTCTTGGCATTGATTCCGCCAAACGGCAAATAGTTTACATTAGAAAAAAAGGCGGTTACGTGGCTTTCCACGGCTGCACTTCAGAAAAGTACCTTTGAATTCTTTGAATTGATAAATGAATAGTTGTCTTGTGGTAATCCAACGTCGTTTATTATACTTCACCCCGTAGTTTGTCCAACTCGGGTAACCAGGTGTTGTCTCAAAACCAACTCTTAGTCAACTAGCGTAGAGCGTAACCAAATCTCTTTTAGCGCATTGAACTAAGATAAACCAATACCCAAGGCGTGTTTGGCCCATTAGAATGACCACCTTGAGTCCAAAACGGTCATGGCCTAAACGGACGATCATACTTATGTGTTAAATTTGAAGGATTTATACGTTGTTTGAAAAGTCATTGTCCCTTAGAATTGGAAGTAGATTTTAATAGTTTATTCCAGTTGAAGGAGGATTTTCGCAAGCTGCTATCCAAAAGGGATGGACATCCGGAGATGGAGAGAAGAAATCAAGAACGAAGGACCTTCCATGGAGACATAGTTTAGGATGGTACCTCTGCGTGGGATGATTACTCTTTTCCCCATTATGTATCCCCATTTAGTTCTATTCATAAAGCTTGTATAAATTTGGGTTGTAAGGCAATTAAATGTTTCAAACGACATTATACGTCCTTCAAATCGTTAGGCCTACCCTTGGTGCAAAAGGGTCACATATTTGTTTATGTTATAACTGTTTATGTGATTATGTTGCTTTATTTGGAGATATTCTAACTCACTCCTCTTCAAATTATCTTTAGAACCCCTAAGCACAAATATCAAGTCACTGACGAAAGTGCGTCCAAATACTCTTCGAGTTTTTAGTTTCTTAACAAAATTCAAACTTCACCTTTTCAAATGTTACTCTCTCATTTAGAAAAGATTTCACCATCTCAAATCAAAAGAGATTCAAGTGAGTCAAACGACGTAGGACCTGAATTCTCCTCCGTAAGATACGTAGGCAGCCTTTCAAGGCTCGATCCCCATTTTTGAGAAATTCTATCTTTTCAACTCTTACAAAGAAATTAGAATTACATCTCAATTGAAAATCAAAAGTATTACAATGAAAGATACAAAAGGATTTTGGCTCAACGCAAGTCAATGTTCCTGATTCACTAATTCCAAAATCAAATGGATAAATTTCTATCTATTTAGTCATATCCTATATTTGTGGGCTAATTTATCTTCGAATGAAGCGACTCTTGTGTGCTTATTACACTGTGTGTGATATCTTGTATTACATATTACCTACAATAACTAACACATTTATCTTTTGAGTTATTGTTCTTTGTCAGGTACTCAAAACTAATTTGTGTTGAGAAATTGGTTGAACATTTAAAGATCCCAAATCCCCAATCGAAATTTGTTGATAGGAAAACCCAGAATAGTGAGAATACTAGCATGACTGAAGTTGCTTTAGTTCAGCCCCTTGCCGTTGAACAAAATGAGTTAATTGCATAGTTGATGCAACAAATTGCTGAAATGCGGGTTGAACTTCAGAAAAAGAAAAAATTGTAAATTTCGGTTGTCGCCGTCAATGCTTCAGGCTATGGAAGACCTCCACTCTACTTTCCTCCTTTGAATTCAAACTTGGAACATGTCCTAAATAACCCACCCTCCAACCCTGCTCAAAATTCCTCCACCATCGACTTAACCGCCCCTAACCCTTATCACGCCAGTACTTCATACCTAACACCACCTCCTCATTAAAGCCCGAATCCTAACCCTCAAATACTCCCTTCATCTCAAAGATTTAATGTCAACAATCCTCAAACATCCACTTTCATGTACCAGACCCCTGCAAAAGGCACTCAAAATCCACCAAACGCTCAACCCTCACCTCAAAAAGTCACTTTTGATATCCCAGTCCAAACCGAACCACACCTTCACTATACTTCCTATTTCGAACTTGACCACTACGAAGAGAAGGAGAAGGAGTAGAGGGCCAAAGAGGAAAAGACTAAGCAGATCATGAAGGAAGAGATTGTGAAAGTGATAAAAGAACTTGATTACTCTTAAGAAGTAGTGGGGCTGAAGTACGAAAATTTATGCATTCATCCGGATTTGGACCTTCCGAAAGGGTTCAAAGTGCCAAAGTTCATCACTTTTAATGGAACCGGAAATCCTCTAGCACATCTTAAAGCTTATTGTGATCAACTCGTGGGAGTTGGCAAAAATGAAGCATTGTTGATGCGCCTCTTCAGTCGAAGTCTAAATAGAGAAGCTCTAGAGTGGTTTACATCTCCATAATTAAAATAATGGACGAGTTGGAATGCACTCGCAAAGGATTTCAATGAAAGAGTTGGACATAACATAGAAGCTGCCCCTGATCACTACTATTTGGAGAAGATCAAACATAAGTCTACAGAAAACTATTGAGAGTACGCTCTTCGTTGGAGAAAAGAGGCTGCAAGAGTTCAACCTCCTATGTTTGAACGTGAAATCACTGAAATATTTATTCGAACTCAAAAGCCTGAGTACTATGAAAGAATGTTGTGCATGATGGGACAAAAATTTGTTGAGGTCGTCAATGTGGGAGAAGCTTTAGAAGATGGTTTCAAGACTGGAACGGTCACAAACCTTATTGCATTGCGAGCTAATGACAAAGCTACCAGAATTAGTGATATAAATATGTCTAAAGGAAAAAATAAAAGGTATCTGTGGTGACGGCTACCCATATACAGTCGGCTCCACAAAGGAAATATCAAAACCACAATGTCAATTGGAAAACAATTCCTCGTCCAAACTTTAGGAAGGCTCCTAAAGTATTTACACCATTAAGGGAATCTCAAACTCAACTTTCTGAAAGGTTGAAAGAAATGGGTATGCTCCATCCAATAGAAGGAAGACCAGCAAATCCTTTGGGAAAATTTTACAGGGCTGACCACATATGTGCTTATCATTCAAGAGTTGTTGGACACGACACAGAGAATTGTTCAACCCTCAAGCACAAAATTCAAAACATGATCAACAATAATTTAATCAATATCAATTAAGCCTCCCCAAATGATAACTTATTGGACGTTAAAGAGTAAGTACAAGAAATTTCTGAACAGAGTCATTTGAAGATATTCGTCATCAAAGGTTGAAAAGAAGTATGCCTAGTATTGGCCAGATTTTTGCACATGAATTTATTGTTATCTTTCTTTGAAAATGTACATTTAATCTCTTTTTGTCCATTTTATCGCACCTTCCCTTGTAATGAACTACGTTTGACTTGAATTTTCAAGAATGAGATACGTAGGTGGCCTATGTCGGCCTCAGTCACCCCTTTATTCAACTTTTAATATTTTCTTTATATTGGAACTATGTTTGACCTGATTCCTGCCTCAACGGGATACGTAGGCGCCACAATGGCTCGGTCATAATCCTCGTAAGATTTCATTTCTCTTTATAATGGAAACTTGGACATAATTTTTTAGAGGATTTGAAGATAGACTTCTTTAATAAGTCAAGACTGAAGATCAAAATGCAACTTGGTTAGTTTTTGAGTGAGTCTAAAAAAATTCAGCAAAATCAAATTTTCTAGAGAATCAAGTTGGCAACTGGGACAAAATTTTTGAGATCATCTAAACAATTCCACAAAAATGTCATTAGTTAAAGGACTTATACTTATGACTATTGAAGAAAATTGGGACAAAATTTTGAGGAGGGACCTCAAAATTCCTGAATGAGCAACCTCCGAAATGACAAAGGAAATTACAAGAGTTCTTCCATATTTTAGATTGGGACAAATTTTTTGAGGAGGGTCCTCAAAAATTCCATCAAAACTATCTTGCAAAGGACGGATGAGCATGTAAGCCAACTGCATGAAGGTACATGGAGACAAGACCAACACAAATCAGTCTTTCAAACCAAGAATTTTTCTTTGGATGCAGAAACATCGAAGTCACAAAAATGGTAATGTGAAGCTGTCAAGTGCGACAAAAGGCGTCATTTACACCCATCGTGGCCTCATCAACATAATTTAGAAAACTTTCCATCTCATTTTATCTTCATTTCATTATGTTGCCTCAAGTAATTTATAAATAGTTCCTTTTATTTTGCAGGAAGACAAACGCTAATAGATTATTGCAAAGTTTTAAGAAACAACGTGTCGGAGGATCGCTATTGATGAGTCACGATCAAAGTTACCATTAGACTCATCATAGCCTAATCTTGATAAGCCAAATTACTTAATATAACACTTTATCTCTGCTTATATTCTTCACTTCATCGTCGATACTAATGTTTGGTGTCAAGCTTTGCAGATGATAGTATTCATAAAGTCAGGCTCAAATGTGAAATCGACATCAAATCTGAAGATGATCAAAAGTGACACTATCTTAGAAGTGTTGCAAGGGGAAATCACCAAGTCCATCACATCAGAAAAGATGTTGGTGATCGCAATATCCTTATGGCAGTCGAAGTTATCAAATCATTACAAGTTTTCGATAATGATTGAAGATGTCAGAAACAAACTCAAATTTTGTCGAGTTTGTCAAGGAAGACGGGATTGACTTAAATCTTCGTGTGAAAGAATTAAGTCATTCACCTCGATAGTTTTGTCTTTTAAAGAGAGAATCGTAGTCGCGACGTGCATATACATCGATATAGTTTTTTGATATGATTTGTCGCGTAGCAATTTCGACATACGTGTTTCTTGACAATGTTAGAGTCGAGATTCCAAAATTTGCTGGGTATCCACCCCATAAGTGGATTATGTGTTTTGATTGGCTGATCAAAGATTTTAGTATATAGTTTTGTTGGGCGATCCACCCCTTACGTGGTTCATATATTTGTTTATCCATTTCAGGTTCCTATTTTGAACTATGTTAGAATATTATCGAGTTATCCACCTCGTTATAGTTGGAATACTATCGAGCCATCCACCTCGTTATAGTTGAAATATTATCGAGCCCCCACCTCGTTACAGTTGGAATATTATCGAGTCATCCACCTCATTACAATTGGAATATTATCAAGCCATCCACCTCGTTACAGTTGGAATATTATCGAGCATCCACCTCGTTACAGTTGGAATATTATTGAGCCTCCACCTCATTACAGTTGGAATATTATCGAGTCATCCACCTCGTTACAGTTGGAATATTATCGAGCCATCCACCTTGTTACAGTTGGAATATTATCTAGCATCCACCTCGTTACAGTTGGAATATTATCGAGTGTCCACCTCGTTACAATTGGAATATTATCGACCATCCACCTCGTTTCAGTTGGAATATTATCGAACCATCCACCTCGTTACAGTTGGAATATTATCAAGCATCCACCTCGTTATAGTTGAAATATTATCGAGCATCCACCTCATTACTGTTGGAATATTATCGAGTCATCCACCTCGTTACAGTTGGAATATTATCGAGTCATCCACCTCGTTATAGTTGGATCATTATCAAGCCATATGGCTCATTGCAGAGATCATTGGAGTTTGCCATGTACAAAGCAATCAATGACATCTCCAAATCCTTAACAAATCATGAGTTGTAATGCGCATACGGTTTTCAAGAAATTATCATCTGTATTTTTCAAGGGAGAATTATCTTCATACATCACAAGAAAATCAGCATCGGCTGCATCATTTTTATTACAAGAACAACATCAAGAGAATCATCAATAACGATATCAAGAGAGTATCAACATATTACATCAACCTATTTTATTACTTCGACATAAAAAAAAGAGTACATGGAGGATTATATTACAAATATGAGATACGAGCTTTATTTTCTTTACGTCAAATTGGAGGAAGCTGACGTCAATGTCCAAGGAGAGCAATTAGTGACAACACGGTAAAAGACACTATCTTCTATTTGAATTACATTTTTATTCTAATGAGTTTTATCTCAGTCTTTGTCGAGAGCATCCGAAAGGATGAATTCTCAAAACAAACCACAGGTGCAGACGACATAAAAAAGGTTGCAGCACAACGTGGAACTTTTTCTTAGCAGTAAACTGGACATAGTCCGAAGAGGAGTATCAAACACTTAGGATGCGAGCAGAGGAACGACTTCCACCACAGTCAAACCACACCCCTATCGGAAGGCATGTGGGTTTTTCTTTAGGTTTATCAATTTCGGTTTCGCATTCGGAAAATTTTAATTTTTCATCGGGAGCAACTTTCCAATCCGAGTGACAATGCACCAAGAGATTTGGAAATTATGCCCATGTAAGTTCTTACTTATGGATGTGAAGATCTCCACATTCATGGCTAGGAGGTTGCAAGCCTCTTTTTCATACTCGACTCATCTGTCACTCTTCCAGAACCAAAGGTCATCTAGCATACTAGATTTCCTTTTCAATTGACTGAGTCGAACTACAAGGAGCCTGATTCCCTAAGTGGAGGGATATGTAGGCGGGCTCAATGTTGAAAACTCGGCTGTACTCCAACATTCGCTCTTAAATCTTATTCCCAAGCATTCTTGTCTCTTCATAATTCGATATTGAGATGACTTTTGGTTTCTTTCAAAATCGTACGTCAAATCAAGAGAATCAAACTACAAGTGGCCTGAATTCTCATATAGCCTGAGATATGTAGGAAACTCTTTTCTGGGTTTCGGCCATAATTCCAAAAGTCCGTACCAAAACCTCTTTTCTAAAAGATGAAGATGTAGTCGGTCAAAATTGGATTTGTCAATTTCATTTGCCTCAGATTTCTTTCATCAATCCAAGTCAAATGAGGGATAGTTGTTGACACCCAATTTTGGCCCTCCACAATATAAATTAATCATCGAGCTTAAATTCCCAACGATTTGAAATAATTGACTTTATAAAATTCAAAATATTTTCCGAGTCATTTTGAGTAATTTTATTTTTTTATAATTTTTAACTAATATTTATGTTTTACATAATTATGTATATAATTATTATATTTTATGTTTATTCGAAAATCATCTCAATTATTTTTTAACTTTGGTAAGTATTATATTAAATTAATTTAGTTAATTAATACTTATATTTTTGAGTTATTAGTTTATAACTAAGTTAATTATTTTATTTCGTTAAGATTGAGAAGCTCACTAATTAATCATGTTAATTTATCTTATTTAATTATTAGCTGAGTTTACTAAATTTGATCAATTTGGCTACAATTGAAATTTATATGGCTATTGTGTAATTGCAATTTCAGCCATTCTTTTACCTCCATTCAATCCTTTGTAAAATAATTTGGGCTATTTTCCTAAAATCCTAAGTCAAATTAGCGACACCCAATTCAATACTCCCAACCCAATAACAATACAACCAGCGACCCAATTTCTCAATACCAAAATCGACCCCCCTGCGTCTTCTTCTCCAGAAAGTGGTGACCCAGAAGCGCTGCCAGTCCAGTAGTGCGTGACCCAGCAGCAGCGATCCAGCAAAATCGAAGCCCAGAACCTCGAAAACTAGCCCAGTCCAGCTGTGGATCGACCCAGCAGCCCGACGTGAGAAGCACGTGTCCTCTCCGTACAAAATCGTTCGAGAATCATCCAGATGCCTCCATATCCACACCTCAAGCGTCCTTGTTCCGAATCAGACAACTATAATCGATTTGCCGTTGAGAATTCGTACCAATTCCAACTGGTTCAGTCTTATCCTGAAGAGGATTCAAATTTCAAAAATTCAAATTGCATCCCATTGGTTTCACCCGTTTTCCCCCCCAGATCAACCCTAGCTCCCCTCTATATCTTTTGTTTTTCAGTATTAGGGTTGGAAAAAAGCTGGAGAAAATATTAAGAATTAGTTAGCATTTGAGAGGAAGAAATACACTTAACCAAAAGTTCTTAAAACTATTTTGTTCAATCTTTGCTCTCGTTTGCTTTGCTTTGTTCATTCAACTCTCTCGGAGTCGTCTTTCGGTGGTGAAAGTTGCTGCTTGTTCTTGCTCGTCGCCGTTCTAATTCGCTGCCCGGAAAAAGGTATCGTCTTCTTCTTCTTCATAATGTTCTTTCCAGCACTTTTTCTATTTCGAAATAATTTTTTTTAATGTTTGAAGAGATTTTATTTCGTGTTTGTGGCTGTTAGTTGCTATTTACTTTATAATTTTCGATATGATATATATTTTCTTAGTCGTTTCATCGAGTTAGTTTCAATATCGAGTTAAAGCTTTTGTGGATTTGAGCTTAATGTTGTGGCCTCTCTGTTTATTGGATTTGAGTTTTGCCGTGATTTTCCTTCTCATATGTTTGTTTAGTTATGTGAAATCTCATCTCGTATTTTGCTGGCTTTAAGCCTTAAAAGCTCTATTCATTTATTTTGCTACTGTTAATACTATTTTCTCTTAAGAAATAAGGCAAAAGCTTGAAAACTGACTGATCCTATATATTGTGTTACCGATTATTTATTTGATGCAACTGCTTGTTTTCCTCCCCATTTTCAAATCCCATGGTGTTACTGTCTATTTAGTTCTACACTCTTTTGTGCTAGGTGTTGCTGCCATGTATTTTCCTCTAAATATATGATATTCTTTCTACCTTAGCATGTCTATGTTTGTTCTATCTTGCTATTTTGTTTTCTCTTGTTAAAGCCCATTTGTTTTAAGTTGCAGTTGATATTTCTTTAAGGTTTTTAAGTAGTATGATGTCATTTTGCCTTCTTGTTCCTTATAATCCTTCTAGTAAACTTTTTTTAGGGCTATATTAATTCATTCAATTTTTATAATTGGTATAAGAAGTTAACTGTGAATAATTGGTATTTAGTTTGTTGTGATTTGTTCTAAGTTTCGCTGTTATGACGTCATCTAATTTGTCAATTAACCAAAGTTTTCTAACTACTCAAACCCTTTATCGTATAATATTGTGGAAATTTTCTTGTGCTACTTGTCCCTACAGTGTGATTATTTTTCCCTTCACTCTTTGAATGGCCTAAATTAGTTAGGTCCTGTGAAGCTGTGTTTAAAGTATCAATGTTTAGGTTTCAAATTTGGTAACGTTAACTTTTAGTTGTTTGTTATCCTACTATTATTTTGATTAATTTGTTTCGCATTAAATGGGTTCTTTATCGTGGTCTATTCCGTATGATATTTCGTTTTCCTTGTGATGCTTAAGGCTTGGAATAATAATTATGTGTTTATCCAATTTGCTGATGTCAACCATATTTTGTGCTTTCTATAATGAATGGATTGCATTGATTCTTTTATATTTCTTTTGTGTTTGCGTGTGAATTTCGTTGAGTGAGTCCATTGGACTCCTCCATTTCTCCGTATTTTATTTTGGGCCACGAAGGCCCAACAAATCCTTTATTGAGTCAGCCAACCTTCAAAATTGAAGAACAATTCCATGAAATTGGCATACAGGTGTTCGGAACGGATTAAAAGGCTGGATATGCACAATATACAACGATATACATCAGCCATATACGCTATATATTGCATTAAAATGGGCTAAATAGCCTCAAAATTTCAGCTCTGTATTTTGTTGTTGGGCCTAAGCCCTTTTCATTTTAATTATTATTTTGTTAGTTTAGGATAGGTGGGATTGGGCCTAAGGCCTAAAGGAAAAGTATTTCTTTCATGTTAGCCTAGGACAGGTACAAGTGTCTCAAATGGGCCAAAGGCCCAAGTACTGGCCCAGGCGGACAGATAACTTGGGTCCAAAACTCTCTTTCTCTTTATTTTATCTATTTCGTATTTGTTTAATTGTTTATTTGCTAGTCGATTTTTAGGTTGTCCTAATTCAGTTTCCCCAAAAAGATAATCGTTTCTAGATTTTCTAAAGACTAAATAATCATACTTATTTTACTACTTAAGCTACTTTGTAAAATATTTTATTTAAGTAAATCTTTTATACTATCTCCCTTTCCCTTAAAAAATAATTCAAGTTTTAAGTTGTTTATTTTTAAGTTTTAAGATAGTTAGTTTTCTCAATTTTAGTTAAGTTGCTTATTTTCTTAAAACATTTAGCCAAATAGTTAATTACTGGATAACCGCATGTTAGCGGACATTTCGAGTGCTTTCAAACCCTTCCCGAAATGTTAATATGAACCCCGAACCCCCTTTAAATATTTTCATTAGATTTACTGTTTTAATCTTTTGAAAAAATAGTTTTCTTGATTTTTCTTTAAAAATTAAGTGGGGACTCTTAAAAACCTGTCGTTTTCTATTTTTTAAATTAAACACCCCCCCCCCCCAAATATTTTTGAGAATATCTATGACCAAATGAGTCCTAATATCTTTATTACAGTATTAATAAGTTATAAAAATCTTGTAAAATTTAATCCATACACTAATATATCATAGCTAATTTTTTCGTTAATATTAAAGCATTTAGGAAGAAAATAAAATATATCAATTTCTAATTTAAATCGGATGTCCCTGAACATGCGGAATGTTACGATAAAACTCTCAAATTTAGATCATAAGCGTTAGACACAAGACGATAAATGACCTCCTTTTGCTTCGCCATTTTTCTTAGTCTTCTGCTTTGTCTCCTTCTTCGTTTTTTTTTAATTTGACGTATTGCAAACCTGAATTTTTTAAAGAAAATTATATGTCAAATTATTTAGTCCCTTATCTTATCTATAGGTCTGATAGGTTCATTGCATCAAAGAAAAGTTGTTCGCTTCCACAATGATACCAATGGTTACAGACTTGCAGTGTTAACTGCTGTTGTGGCTGCAGGAATGACCGGTGTTGAAGCCAGAGAGACTGGTGGCACTATTTGCTAAAGTTGCCTCAACAGAGTAATCATCCTACTAGCAATCTTCTCTGTCGGCTATTGAACAACGTTGATAGTGAACAACCTTGGCTTCAATCAGGTCAGCTTTTATAGGCAACATGAATAACCTACCAAAGGGTATCGGATATGAGAATCAAAGAAATCATAACAAAGTTATTACAAAGTTCTCCTACAGGCTACAACAAGTAAAGGAAAGACTTTTGTAAATAAGTGAATACTATTCTATAAACTACACAACATGTGATTAATAGAACATCGAAGTAGAAAAGTACCTGGGCCGAGTCAATGTTGTCACAGACAAAATTACAAATCTTCCCTAATACTGAAACTTCATTATCATAGGTCATTATGTTCTCAGGTAGTACAACATTTAGATGCCTTAACAAAACATTGAGCCTTGATAGAGTCTCTGAGTAAGGGTAATAAAATGAAGTTAAAGTAGGAACACGTTACCTCTGCCCCCCATCCTTCTGCTTACCAACATAGGCATTAAATATGCTAAGAGCTCGTCAAAGAGGGGCAAAAAATATGTCTTGAATATTTTTATTGCTATACCCAATATTTCACCAGCCTATAAAGATTTCAAAATGATAAGCCTGATAATGCGAAAGACATGTTTAATGATAAGCAGATCTACCACTCATTCTTGAGAAACAATCTTATGTTAAACATGCTTGGTCAAACACTTCTTTTTCTTGCTCATTTTCCTCCCTGAGCAATTCCCTTCTATGGGAATTCAAGTCTTCAGATTTTGCTCTCTCTAGTCATTTGCTTGTTTGACTTAATCACATCCACAGTGCTTCAGACCTGACCTGAAGTCCAGAGAAGAATACACAATAAGATTAAGTTACTAAAGGTCATGAAAAGGAGTAACATTAAAATCATACTATATGTTTCAAGACGTAATTAGGATTAAACTGTTTAACAATCATACACATCTCTAGTAATTACTTGTCCCCCAATATATAGTCTGCCTCTCCCAAGTTTTAGGTCCAACTCATTTTTATTCAAGTTGTGTATGGATCAGATTGTTGAGTACACTTCGACTATTCCACAGGGTACTTTATACTTCGACAAGTAACTCTATTTTAACTCAGCTTATACAAGTAGACTATCAAATAGACAGGAGTTTTGGAAGTCTAGCATCATTCTCTTGATAAGCCTGAATCTTTTATTAATCACACGTCAAAACTATGTACATATTGAGATGGTTTTACGACAGTCATTCATCAGATCAACTTAACTATCTGTACAAACAAATTTTTCTCACTTTACAACATAAGTATATATTGGATGAAGATGATGTTTTAATGATTGATACATTTATCTATCAGTTATTTTTTCTTTTGGATGCAGTTAACTATAAGTTCTGTAGAATTATTGATGTGCTTTCATTGAACTTATTTTTAAAAAAATAGTATACTGAAATAATTAACTGTTACAGTTTAAATTCTCATCCCATCCAGTCATTGATATAGCATTTTTCTTATTTTCAATTTGATGACTTTATGAAAATCTCAGAAGTCAAGTTTCATTCAAATTAGTTAATAATTTATCGTTTTAACTGACTATTTTTACGTAAATGATAAGTAGAAAAGAGGTAGAAACCAGAATAAATAGTTCAATAGCAACAAATGCAAGAATTATTTATTGCTATTGAAATATATATTCTAGTTCCTACCTCTTTTCTACTTATCATTTACCTAAAAACAGTCAGTCAAATCAATTAATTATTAACTAATTTGACTGAAACTTGACTTTGGTGATTTTCTTAAAGCCACTGAAATTGAAAATAAGAAAAAGGCTATATCAACCATTGGATCTGATAACCTATAAGTTAGTGTTGATACAACATAATCTTTTCTAGTATTTGATACAACCTATTTGAATCTTCCTTGAATGGATGATATCCACATAATGTTTTTATGTAATCTTTTAGACCTTATTTGAAATCTATAAAGTATAAGAATTGCTTATGCTCTATTCAATGAAATATGTCTTTATTTAAACATTAGTTTACATAACTATGAGGCAGACAATTCAATATGTCCTGACAACAAGGAGCACTGTTGCATATTGAAACGACCCCAAAAATGCCCGAAAATGTGCTTCGGAAACACCTAAAATTGTAATTTCCATATATCTCAAAATCCGTGCATGATTTCGGAAATTCGACTTCATATTCTTATTCAGGGGGTCAAATTGAGTGGGAAATGAG
>JAJOOE010009635.1:0-38400 GCA_036250405.1 Solanum raphanifolium | reverse complement strand
TCTTTCTAATTCTAGCTCTTTCTAGTTCTTCTCAATAGCGAGATGTTACAATATATCCCCCTTGGGAACATTCGTCTTGGAATAAGATCACTCTTACTAGGCTAAGGGTGTAACATCTAACATTTAGCTCAAACACCTAACAAGCAAATCTAACACATAAAGCATATAAATTAAAGAGTACTGACAAGAGAATTAGTACCTTAATTTGGAACTTCTCCGGATTCGAAGAGATGTGGATGTCTCTTCTTCATATCCTCCTCAGCTTCCCAAGTAGCTTCCTCCACAAACTGATTCCTCTAAAGGTCTTTGACTTATTCTACTTCCTTAGTCCTCAACTTGGGAAGTTGGCGATCTAGAATCTGAATCGAAATCTCCTCATAAGATAAGCTATCCTTGATACCAATATCTTCAGTTGGTATGATAAGTGAAGGATCTCCCATGCACTTCTTCAACATGGAAATATGAAACACCGGATGGACCGCTGCTAACTTTTGGCCCTTGGGGTAGCTCTAGCTCATAAGCTACATTGCCAACCCTTTTGGATATTCTATAAGGGCCAATATTCAGTGTAGGATTTCTGTTGACTCTACGCTGTTTTAAACCTATCTTGAATGACTTTCACTTTCTCCATAGCTTGATGAACTAAGTCTGGTCCTATCAACCCAGCTTCACCAACTTCAAACCATCCAATATGAGACTTGCATTTTCTCCAATAAAGAGCTTCAGAAGGTGCCATTTGGATGCTAGAGTGGTAACTATTGTTGTAAGCAAATTCAATAAGAGGTAGGTGATTATCCCAATTACCTTTGAAATCAATCACACAAGACCTCAACATATCCTCTAAGGTCTGAATAGTGTGCTCTGTTTGGCCATCCATCTGAGGGTGAAAAGCAGTACTTAAGTACACCTTTGAACACAAGCCTTTTTGGAATGACTTCCAAAACTGTGCAGTAAATTGCGCACTTATGTATACAATAATGGAGACCGGAACTCCATGAAGTCTAACTACTTCTTGAAGATAGAACTTGGCATAATCCTCTACTAAATGGGTAGTATTTACTAGCAAAAAATGGGCTGATTTCGTCATTCTATCAACAATCACCCAAATAGAATCATGCTGCCTGCGAGACCTTGGTAAACCTGTGATGAAATCCATATTTATCATCTCCCACTTCCATTCCAGAAGTTCTATATTCTGAGCCATACCAACAGGCCTTTGGTGCTTTACTTTAACTTATTGACAATTCAGACACTTAGCAACAAACTCTGCAATGCCTTTATTCATACTACTCCACCACTAAACTTCTCTCAAATTGCAATACAACTTTGTGGAACCCGGATGGATAGAATATCTGGAGCTATGAGCTTTTTCCATGATTCTCTCTTGGAGTTCATCCACCCTTGGTACACACAACCTACCTTGATACCTCAATACTCTATCTCCCCCTTGTTCAAAAGCCGTCACTTTTTGCTTATGAACATTTGCCTTCAATTCAAGCAAAATTGGATCTTAGTCTTGTTTCTCCTAAACTTAAGACACTAATGAGGATTCAGCCCCATTCATCACCACTACTCCTCCCTTTCTGGAATCCATTAGTCGAACCCCTAATCGTGCAAGTTTGTGCACCTCTTTTGCTAACTCTTTCTTATCTTCCTCAAAATGGGCAGTACTACTCATAGACAACCTGCTCAAGGCAACAACAACCACATTAGCCTTACCTAGGTGATAAAGATTACTCATGTCATAATCCATGAGTAATTCTAACCATTTCATTTGTCTAAGATTAAGCTCTTTTTGACTAAACACATACTGAAGACTCTTGTGATCAGTGAACACATCCACATGAACGCCATAAAGATAGTGGCACCACATTTTCAATGCAAATACTACGACAGCCAATTCTAGATGGGTTGGACAATTCTTCTCATGAACTTTCAACTATCTGGAGCCATAAGCTATAACTTTGTCATTCTGCATTAACACACAACCCAAAACAACTCTAGACGTATCACAGTATATGAGAAAACCTTTGGTACCTTCTACTAAATTCAAAACTGGGGCGGCAGTAGTCAACGTCTTTTTCAATTCCTGAAAGTTTTTATCACAAGCTTTAGATCATTGAAACTTCACTGTTTTCTTAGCCAATTCGGTCAAAGGAGACGAAATAGATGAGAACCTGTCTATGAACCTTCTATAATATCTAGCCAACTCTAAGAAACTCGTAATATCAGTTAGAGATGTGGGTCTAGGCCAATTCTGCACTGCCTCTATTTTCTGGGTATCAACTCTAATTCCATCGTCGTATGTGGCCCAATAATGGCATGGACTCAAGCCAAAACTCACACTTAGAGAACTTAGCATATAACTCTTTATCCTTTAGAGTTTGGAGAACTATTCTGAGATGGATAACATGATCTTCCTCATTCCTTGAATAGATTAGTATGTCATAGATGAATACAATAACAAACATATCTAAATAAGGCTTGAATACTCTATTCATAAGGTCCATGAATGTTGCAGGCACATTGGTCAAACCAAAAGATATAACTAGGAACTCATAATGGGCATAACGGGTCCTGAATGATGTCTTTGGAATATCACAATCCCTTACTCTTAACTGATGGTAGCCTGATCTGAGGTCTATTTTCAAAAAATAGGTAGCACCCTGAAGCTGATCGAAAAGATCATCAATTCTCGGGAAAGGATACTTATTCTTGATGATAACATTGTTCAACTAGTGGTAATCTATACACATTCTAAGGGAACCATCATTCTTCCTAAAAAAATAAGACCGGAGCACCCTAAGGTGAGACACTTGGTCGAATTAAACCTTTATCTAGGAGAACTTTCAACTGTTATTTTAGCTCTTTCAACTATGCTGGAGCCATTCTATATGGAAGAATAGATATGAGATAAGTATCTATATCGAAGTCTATTTCTCTCTCAAGAGGGACTCCAGGTAGATCATCTGGAAAGACTTCAGGAAACTCACTCACAACTGGAACTGACTCAATAGGAGGTCTCTGATGGTTGCGTAATCAAGACACAACTTCCAATGCAAGTGTCTACGATCGTACAATAGTTTAGTAACCCAACCAAGGGTTGGGATCGTTTCCAAGAGAGTGGTTTTGACAATTAATAGAAAAATAAAATTTAGTTCTAACTAGTCGTAGCTAAAGACATAAACGATTAAAAACATTGTAAATTAAAGGGGGACACAAGAGTGTCAATTAACAAAGGGGGGTTTTGTCACTAGTAGGTAAAAACAGCGAAATAAACAACGATTTCTAATCAATGAGAGGGGATCCTTGGGAGGTGATGGGAATATGGGTTAAGCTAGATTATTGGGTACATGCTTTCGATAGAAGATTCATAGAATAATTGTGACTACGCTAAACTTTAAGGGGGATAAGCTCTCTCTCGAGCAACTTACCCCATTTCAAATGTGTTCCTCTCGGACACCCATTTGCCGCATGAAGACCAGGTTACATCTTAACCCACTCACTCTCTCGAGATGAGTGTGTGGATATGGGACTAGGGTTCACTCTTTCGAGTTGAACCTCATGTCGACCCACTCACACTAGCCATCAATCTAGTGGTCTTAGTTTTACGACCTCTCTCTCGAGCAAGCCGAAAACACATAAATAAACTTGTATTTGCAACTACAAATTCATTAAATCCATCCACAACCACTAACCGAAATCACATTTAAACTACGAATAGACTATCAACAAGCAAGACCCAACAATTATCTTAACCCATATTCGCTAAATCACACCCAAAAAATTGGGGTTTTTAGCCACACATGTATAAAAGATAGAAATTTATACCAAATTGAGCTTGCATCTAACTGGGTATGAAGATTTAAGTTTTGATACAGGCCAAGATTGAAGAATCCAAGAGACCCAAATCCAAATCTTGAAGATGAAACCCTTTGAAACTTCAAGTCTTCAAAACCTTCTCAAACTTAGAGCAAAAAAATCAAAAAGTACTACTCTATATGAAAATTATAATAATTGTTCGACTCCTAAAACTACAACTCTATATAGTATTAATAGTTTTCAGAGATTTGTGCTGCAGCAGATCATTCGGCGTCGTTAGTCGGAATCATCGATCAACTCGGTGATTCGCCCTTTGTTGTAATTCATCGCCGTCTTGCACCAACCTTCAGCATTATCGTGCTCTGGGTCATTGGGTAACATGGTACTGCTTCGCGAAACTTCTCGGCGATGCACCGACTGGTTCCTTTTTCCACTGACTTGATCCTTTCCTTCAGGGCTCAGCACACTAGAACAAAAGGCACATTAAGACCATTCGGCGACTCGCCAAGTGGACTCGGCATTCCTCAGGCCTTCATTTTTTCGTTCTTTTCAACCTTTTCGTTTCTTTTTTCGACGTAGTGTCCATGCTTTCCTTCTAACTTCAAATACCTGAAACTTAGGGGTTTTCATCAGATATTGAGATAAAATAAGCATTTGAGGACACAATTTCTATTAAAATGTAGCCCTAAATGAGTCCAATTTGTGGACTCATCAACACCCCCAACTTAATTTTTTGCTTGTCCTCAAGCAAACTCAAGTTCAGCCGTTCAAAAAGGGTGTCTCGAACAGTGCTACACAAGACTCAATCATGAAAGCACACAACAAGACTCAATTTACTTATGCAAGGAACAATTGGGTACTCAAAGATTCAAGTTGTGACACACCTTTACCAAAGATTCTCAAGCTCGCAATACTTGCTTCAAATGGAAGTTCAAGCTCAACAAAAGCCTTCAAATGCCCTCACATAAATGATGATTCCATTTTCACACGCAAAGGTATAATCAATTTAAAGTTCAGGAATCAGATGCAACGCTTACACTCACAAAGAGGAACACAATGCATGCTTTCACCCATAGGTTTGCCCTTATTTTCCAATCAACATTTGTTTCGACTTTCTCAAGATCACAAACGTCTTACCAAGGCTTGTAATAGGGCTAAGTGTACAGGTATGGTCATTTTGGCTCAGTCACTTTTATCCTCATGAAATGTGGTGCTCTCAACACTTCCTTTCTCTTTCCTTCATCATTTTCATTAGTGCTTATAAGTCATCCTATTATTCACTTTCCCTGGATTGTACTTTATTTCACAACTTTCTTTTTTTTTTCTTTTTCTTTTTTTTATATGGAGGGGTTCCATCTTCCATAAAACCATGGGTAAGAGGAGACTTTCCTTGCACTTCTTGATTTGCCCTTCTCTTTTCACCACACCCCGACTTAGGTTTTTGGCCTAAGTTGGCTACTCAACTAACCACAATTCAAGAGGATTATAGGAAATGGATTAAGAAAGGTCTAGTTTTCATCAAGTTTCTTCCAAAGAAGGGTAAGGCTCAAAGGGTGTTCAAGAGAGAATCATACGCTCACAAGGTAGGTCACAAAAGAGGTATATGTCAAATTGGTTCACACTCTTCGAAGTTGCCTAAGATCATATCAAGAGAAAGTCTTACTTAGTCAACCGGACCAACAGAGCAAATTCTAGGTGTTGTCATGCATGGTTCCAAGTAAGCTTATCACACAAGGCATCGACAGTTAAGTCAAACAAGACTCCACACTTTTGCTAGTGTGCAATGGTCATCACAAGAGAATCGATTTGATAAATGGCTAATCACAACGAGATGCAAAGAGTTCACATATTGTTTATGCAACTTTATTTGGCCTCATCATAGCCATACATTCATGTTCGTTTGATTTTAAGCACTATTCAAGTCATCCGTATTGATCAAAACCGAGACTCAAATTTTGCAAGGAACAGCCAACATTCATGAGCATATATAGGGTGGCAAAAATGTGCGAAAAATTTAAAAAGTTTTGGAAGGGTCAAAATTATTTTTCATTTAAAACAAAAAGGAGCCATAAGCTCAAACATCCACAAAAACGCAGTATACACACAATTTTAAATAGAACAGCCCAAAATATATCAACAAAACACGAACAAGAGTAGCACACAAAGGGTGTGGGCCTCACCCCACCACAAACAAAAACATTTGTCCTCAAATGCAAATAACATAATATCTATACTATAGAATAAACAAGGATACATAGGGAGGTAGAGAAAAATCCTGTCTACACAATCGCTCCATCTGTCTGGGCATCAGTGTCCGATGTATCAGCCTTGAATTTGATAATGGCCCCTGAAGCTTCTTCAGAAGATTCAGCTGCAGCTGACTTACAAAGATTGTCCAAGTCATGAGCCGCCAAAAAAGAGTGGATAGCTGTGAAGAATGCACGCCTCCATGAGGGAATAGTGGGGTCTCGGGGATTTGTTCTCTTGCGGGCACTGGGATTTTTGCCCTTATTATCCATTTTGGGAGGATTTGTTGCCTTTGTATTTTTGCTGAAATTTTGCGCTCTTATTTGTCGGGGTGGCATATCTCTTCCAGCTACTTTCGGTCTAGCCATTTCTGCAAAGCTTTGAGAAAAAGTTAGAAAGTATTCAGACAAAAGCAAGGCAGTTCAATTGCAACATCACTTCGCTGAACCGATTGGCGAAGCACGCAAATACTTCGGCGGTTCGCCGAGTGCAGTGCATAGTGAATACAAGGGTGCAGACAAGAGGCGAATCAGAAGTCTTTCGGCGAATCGCCGAATACTTTGGCGATCAAAGGCTTCTCGCCGAAAGTTACATAATTAAACATCATATTTGGCAATAAATGAAAGGCAAGATAGAGATTTAAGGCGAACCGCCGAGTGATTCGACGAGCTCGAACCAACTCGCCAAATGACACAACATCCCTGCTTTTGATCCAACTTCCCAAATTCAACCCTGCAACCCCCGGAAACAAAATTAAGGCATGCACAACTCAAATTAGGCTTTGACCCAGTGACAATCATGCACAACCCATGATTTTCATCCAATTTAAAGCGCAACCTTCAAGAATTAACTATTTAATTTAGTACGAGCAAAGTTTCCGAACCTAACAGGTAATTAAATATTCTAATCCTACTAGAGAGGCCCAGCACACATCATCAAAGTAATACTATTTCTTTTGAGTACAACTTTTTAGGAAAGGAATGCGGACTTTGAAGTACCAACCGTTTATTCCGATCAAATAGATATTGAGATACTAGGAAGCAATGTAATCCAACTCGTACCACAATTCAACACTAAAAATACTCTAGAAATGCAAAAATATAGAAACTACAGTGCAGGTCTGAGTTTGGACAGATGAAAAGTGAGGGAAAGTGATTGAAGTTGAAATTTTAAAACCTTTGGCTTGCGAAAACCGTCCAGTTTTCGCCCACTCGGCGACATTAGTCAAACTCGCCTACTCAATCGGCGGAACGCCGAGTGTTTAGTTTCTTCGCCGAAATTTATAGGACCTCTGGTTTACGGGGGGTCCGAACGGCGACTTCCATCGGGATCGCTGACATGGTCGGCGATTCGCCAATAATTTCCAAAGCTCGCCGAGTTTTACAGACTCCAATGTTGACGATATCTTGAGTCAAACGGCTGATAAGGTCGGATTTGCCGACCCTTTCGGCGACTCACCGACTGGATCTATTGCTTGACATTCTTCACTTTTTTGAACACTTCTCATACTTTAACTTGTACAAACAACACACTATTATTTTACCAAGAAATAAAAAAAGCAATTAAAAGGGTTTTGAGTTGCCTCACAAACAGTGTCTTAGTTAACGTCGCGGCACGATGCAAGTCCACCTTCAAACCTCACTCTTAGGGTAGAAACATCTGTGTCTTCAACTGCTTGATTGAAACAGAATGGGAGGTGACAGTCTGGCTAAGGGTAGAAACATCTTCTTTCATGCCTTTGAGCATTTTGTCTTACTCTTCAAATTTATTGAGGATACGTGAGAGCATATCCTCAAACCTACCACCTTCTGAATCCTTGGGCTTCTGGCGCTAATGGGGAGGCACATATCTATCTTTCTCCCTATCTTTCCAGTTTGGATTTCGATCCCTCCATTCACGATCTCTATCATTCCAGCCTTCGTCTCAAGCCCAGCCTTGGTTACCACCCTGCCTTGGGTAGTTTGAATGATAGCCCCCTCCTTGATTTGCTAGAAAATTTACCTCTTCATTATATAGGGCTTCAAATTTCATCTCTTCACGATTTGCACACCCGACCCCCACAGCGTTGACACCATGGGCATCAGCCCCTATCACATTTTTAGATAGAATGTCAAGCTGTGTGATGATTTTGGCCATGTTTTGGTCTCTCGCATTGTCTTTTTCAATTTGCTCCTTAGATAGCTTGAATGTGAGAGGGGATACTTGGTCCTCGCAAGTGTACCACACTCTGTTGATGGTTGTCATGCCATCTAAAAATTGGGCTGCTACTGCATATGGTTGCTGCATCAAGCCTCCAGGCGAAAGTTGTTCAATGACACCTTTGTTTACCGAATCCAAACTCCGGCAAAAGTATTAAAGTTGCACGTTCTTCGGCAAACCGTGGGTTGGGCATTGCAGCACCAACTTTTTGAACCTTAGCCAAGTTTCATGCAGAGGCTCTCCTTCTATATGTTTAAAGCTCTGGATGCTATCCCGCAGTGACATCATCTTCGAGGTAGGGAAAAATCACACTTGAAATGCGGTTACCAACTCCTCCCAAGAAGTGATGGATTCAAGTGGTAGCTTGGCTAGCCACTTGCACGCCTCTCCCATCAACGAGAAAGGGAATAGCCTCAACCGGACTGACTCCAGAGATGTTTTTGAACGGGAATGGTCCGCACACATCTACAAAGTTTCTAAGATGCTCGTGAGGATCCTCATGAGCCAGTCCGCTGAAAAGTCCCTTTAGTTGCAAGAGTTGCAACATGATGCTCGTTTTGTGGAACACTGCGTTTCCCTTAGCTGGGGTTAAGCAGATGGCTCCAACACCTACCATGAGATGGGGGCCATTGATGTTAGGCTCTTCAAGATCGTTTAGTTTTCTGATGTCATCTTGGTGGCCTACCTGGCTACCGTTGCTACCATTAACACTCATGCTTTCTGAAATATTCACACAACAAACAAAACAAAACTAAAAATTAGGTAAGTAGACTACAACTAAGAAGAACAAAAATTCTACTAATCTAAGAATTCCCAAATAACACCACTCCCCGACAGCAGCGCCATTTTGATATTTGCGTAATCAAGACACAATTTTCGATGCAAGTGTCTACGATCGCACAATAGTTTAGTAACCCAACCAAGGGTTGGGATCGTTCCCAAGAGAGTGGTTTTGAGAATTAATAGAAAAATAAAATTTAGTTCTAACTAGTCGTAGCTAAAGACATTAACGATTAAAAAAATTGTAAATTAAAGGGGCACACAAGAGTGTCAATTAACAAATGGGGGTTTTGTCACTAGTAAGTAAAAACAGCAAAATAAACAACGATTTCAAAGTAATGAGAGGGGATCATTAGGATGTTATGGGAAAACGGATTAAGCTAGATTATTGGGTACATGCTTTCGATAGAAGATTCATAGAATAATTGTGACTAGTCTAAACTTTAAGGGGGATAAGCTCTCTCTCGAGCAACTTACCCCGTTTCAAATGTGTTCCTCTCGGACACCCACTTGTCGCATGAAGACCAGCCTACGCCTTAACCTACTAACTCTCTCGAGCTGAGTGTGTGGACATCGGACTAGGGTTCACTCTCTCGAGCTGAACCTCATGTCGACCCACTCACAGTGGCCATCAATCTAGTGGTCTTAGTTTTACGACCTCTCTCTCTCGAAGGCCGAAAACACATAAATAAACTTGTATTTGCAACTATAAATTAATCCACAACCACTAAACGAAATCACATTTAAACTACGAATAGACTATCAGCAAGCAAGACCCAACAATTAATTTAACCCATATTCGCTAAATCACACCCCAAGCATTGGGGTTTTTAGCCACACATGTATAAGAGATAGAAATTTATACCAAATTGAGCTTGCATTCAACTAGGCTTGAAGATTTAAGTCTTCATGCAGGCCAAGATTGAAGAATCCAAGAGACCTAAATCCAAATCTTGAAGATGAAACCCTTTGAAACTTCAAGTCTTCAAAACCCTCTCAAACATAAAGCAAGAAAATCAAAAGGTACTATTCTATATGAAAATTATAATAATTGTTCGACTCCTAAAACTACAATTCTAACTAGTATTCATAGTTTTCACAAATTTGTGCTGCAGTGGATCATTTAGCGTCGTTAGTCCGAATCGCCGATCAACTCGGCGATTTGCCCTTTGTTGTAATTTATCATCGTCTTGCACCAGCCTTCACCATCGTCGTGCTCTGGGTCATTGGGCGACATGGTACTGTTTCGCAGAACTTCTCGGCGATCTGTCGACTGCTTCCTTTTCCGCCGACTTGATCCTTTCCTTCAGGGCTCAGCACATTGGAACTAAAGGCGAAGTAAGACCCTTCGGCGTCTCGCCAAGTGAACTCGGTGATCCTCAGGCCTTCATTTCTTCGGTCTTTTCAGCCTTTTCATTCCTTTTTGCGACGTAGTGTCCATGGTTTCCTTCTAACTTCAAATACATGAAACTTAAGAGTTTACATCAGATATTGAGATAAAATAAGCATTTGAGGGCACAATTTCTATTAAAATATATCCCTAAATGAGTCCAATTTGTGGACTCATCAGTCTCTCAACACTAGATTCATTAACTCAGACTAAGTGATAGACACACCCCTTGGAAACTAACTTTCTCTCCTTGAGGTACGAAATGAAAACGACCCTTAGGCATTGCTGAACTACTACTCTACTCTATAACTGGCTCATTTGAATTTGGTACCTAACAACTCGAGTTCTACAATCAATGGAGGGATAACAGGCATGAAGCAAGTCCTTACCTAGAATGACATCAAAATCTACCATGTGTAACTCAACTAAATCAGCCATGGTGTCCTTGTGATTGATGGAAATGACACAATCACGATATACTCACTCAACTAGAATAGACTCCTGAACAGGTGTAGAAACACAGAAGGGTTCACAATGTTTCTCAGGAATAACATCAAACTTCATTGCAACATAAGGAGTCACAAAAGATAAACTTGCTCCTCGGTCTAGCAAATCATAAACATCAAAAGAAAAGACGTTGATCATACCAGTGACAACATTTGGAGATTCTCTTGGTCTTGAAGACTAGTGATCACATAAAGGTGGTTTTCCTCCGCTAGTACCGGAAGTAGCTCCTCTAGGTGCAGCATTTTCTGGTGGAGCAACTGATGAAGATTGGGCTCTATTGCCCTGATTCATATTACATTGCCAGTTCTTGGGGCACTCTTTCATGAAGTGACCCTCTTGTCCACACTTGAAACAACTTGTGGAGCCATTGCGACACTTACACGGGTGGGTCCTACCACACTTAGCACATGCAGGAGCCCAGTTACCTTCTTGTGGCACACTACCTTGAGACTGCGCAGGTTGATGAGTCCACAAATTGGACTCATTTAGGGTTTTATTTTGATAAGAATAGTGTCCTCGAATGCTTAGTTTATCTAAATATCTAATGAAAACTCTTAAGTTTTAGGTATTTGATGTTTTAGTGACAGCATGGACACTTAAGCGCAAAAGGAACAAAAAGGCTGAAAAGAACGACGAAGCTGAAGCCCGAGCATCGCCAAGCACACTTGACGATTCGCCGAAGGGATTTACTCCGCCCTTTGTTCCAGTACGCGATGCCCTAAAGGAGAAGGATCAAAAAGGCGATGAAAGGAGTAGTCAGCGCTTCACCAAATAGTTCCGCGAAGCAGTACTTTACCGCCCAATGGTCCAGAACGTGAAGGCGATGAAGGCAAGCACGAAATGGTGATGAGACAGATGAAGGGCGAGTCGCCGAACTCATTCGGCGACATCGACTAACTTCACCGAAAGATTCGCCAGCGTAATTTTCTGAAGTCTATAAATACTGAACTTATTATTATTTTTAAGAGTGGAACTTTTATTTTAATTTCCAGAATAGAATAGTACTTTTTAGACATTTTTCTCTCAAGTTTGGAGAGGGTTTTTGGGAACTTGAAGAAAGGAGTTCATCTTCCCCAAGTTGGAAGTGGGTCTTCTCTATTCTTCTTCATTTGCTTAAATTAAGGTTTAATTTCTTATACCCATTTGATTTTTTTTTTTTTAAAATTTTTTTGGTGGCTTATTCAGCCTTTTATTTAATAATCAAAACCAAGTTTATACAAGGCCCATGGCCCAAACAAAACAAAGCAAATACTTGGATGGGTCTAAAAGACCCGATCCAACTAATATCAATTCCCTTACAGATAGGGTATATGTTTCTTTTTGGAAAGTACCCACATGAAAGATCTCTTTCTACATTGATGCTACCCATCAGAATATTGATGTTCTTCCTCCATTTTTCTCCATGATGAAGCCCGATCTGCCCTGGTAATTCTCTCTTCCATTTTGCTTCTTTCCCTGATTTATCCAATTTCTGACTTTTCCTTTTCTTTCCAGCTTGACTTAGCTCCATTTCCCCGAAGAAGGACCAACTTACGAATCTAATTTGCACCGTATTCCGCTGTGATTGAAGCCTTTTAGCTGAGTTTACTCTTTCTCGATCTACATAGCCCTGTTTCCCTACCCATTTGATTTTACTATCATTTTAGGAATATTTTGTTATTTCTTGATGTGTGGCTAAAATCCCCCATTCTTGGAGTGTGATTTAGCAAATATGTGTTGATATTATTGTAGGGTCTTGCTTGCTAATAGGTTAGATGTAGTTTAATGGTCATTTCACCTAGTGGTTGTGGTTTAATCTAAAGGGTTTGTAGTTGCAAATACAGAGCCACTCATGTATTTTTGGTTTGCCCGTGAGAGAGGTCGCGAAACCAAGAACGCTAGACTGATGGCCTAAAGAGTGGGTCGACATGAGGTTCAACCCGAGAGGGTGAGCCCTAGTCCCATATCCTAACACTCAGCTCGAGAGAGTGAGTGGGGTAAGGCGTAGGCTGGTCTCCATGCGGCAAATGGGTGTCCGAGAGAAATGCATTTCAAACGGGGTAAGTTGCCCTAGAGGGAACTTATTTCCATTTAAAGCTTAGCCAAGTCACTTTATCTTACAAATTTCTTTTCAAAAGCATGTACCCAACTATTTATCTCAACTTGTATTGCGGTCACACCCCAAGAACATTTCCCCATACTTCATTTTACTGTTAATTTTTTATGCTTTTATTACTTGTAACAAAACCCCAAAATCGATAATTGACACTTTCGTGTCACCCCTTTTATTTACAATGTTTTTGTTCGTTAATGTCTTTAGTTACGACTAGTTAGAGCTTAATTTTATTTTTCTATCAATTCTCAAAATCCACTCCCTTGGGACACGTCCCCAACCTTTAGTTGGGTTACTATACTATCGACGATCGTAGACACTTATAACGTAGGTCAGTGTCATTGGTCACGATAAGCATCACAGGTCTAGCTTTCAAGTTCTGCGAATTCTGACCATTATACTCACCTTTGTTTCTGGGTGCAAGTGCACTAGCAGATGATGGAGCAAGTCCCTTTTGCTTCCCGGACTCATTTCCTGTCTTAGCTTTCTTGTTCCTAAACTCCTCCCTATCCCTCAGATTCTCTTCCTCAAACTGCTGCACATATATCATCAACCTTTCTATATCCATGTCACCTATTAGCATCACAGCCTTACCTTCCTTACTCAACAGACGAGACAGCCCAGCAACATATAGACTTATCCTACTCCTCATATCCGCAACCATCTCCAGAGCATAGTAGGAGAGTTGGGTGAACTTCAAGTTACACTCATGAACGCTTAGTGAATCTTGCTTAAGGGTAAGGAATTCTCGTACCTTATCCTCTTTCACTTCTTGGGGGAAGAAACTCCCCAAGAAAGCCTCCTCAAACATAGCCCAAGTCAGAATTGGTGCACCCTCAACTCTTTGTTGCCCACCCTAGTTGGTCACAACTTGACTTAACATTTGGATTGCTTCCCAAAATTTAGCATTGGTAACCTTTCCTTGATGTGGCACTTCAGGTGCATTTGGTACCTCTTGATCCTCAACGTTACGCCTAGCAGGACGACCTCTGACAACTCTTCGTGGAGGCATGATAAACTGAGAGACACGCCCAAGCACGAATTAGAAAGAGACTTTTTAGAGATAAAACTCTAACGCATGAAAGGAGTATGAAAGAAGTGAAAGAATTTCCTAAATGTTGCAGCCTCCTAATTATAGATATGGCGCTTCACATTGATAGTTAGGACTCTACAGACACAACTTCATAGACTCCCTAGGACTCTTGAAACCTGGCTCTGATACCAAGTTTGTCACGCCCCGAGTCTACACCCCTGGCGGGACTGGCACTCGAGAACTATTGCTGACCCCAAGAGAACCCTTGGTCTGGCTTACTTATTCAGCGAAAGACTTAAAAGCATTAATACAAGGATTCAATGCATCTCTACTCAATTGTTTAATAAAATAACTTAGAACGTTTAAACATAAAACATTCAACTAGCCATAGATGGAAACTCGAGTCCTAACATAAGAAATAACAATGTAAAGACAACTAAACTACTAACTGTCTATGAAGCCTCTAAAACAAGGAGGGATGTCGAGACAAGACCCCCAATCATTCTAACAACTAAAGTGTTAAATCAATGAAAAAAGGAGCCCTCAGAAAAGCAAGGAGGCTCACCAACTGACTCCGACTACTCAACTGGATCAAAGAGGCGATGGATGCTAATCCTAGTTACCTATGTTTGCATCATAAAATGATGCAGGCCAAATGGCATCAATACATTGAAAGTACGAGTATGCGAGGGGAAAACTAATCACAACATAAGCTTGAAAGGAATCTGAAAGAAACACTTACCTTGGCTTTACTCAACTCATGAATAACTCAACTCAATGCAATGTAAAACAACAATAATAGTGAAATATATCCAAAGCATTTAAAACATTAGGTAGCAACTCAATTTGTTAATGAAATGCAATAACAACTCGGTTTACTCATATAATACAGTAATATAATTACTGTGGGAGTTTCTCTAACCGACAACCACCACTATGATCCTAAGTGATGATACACGTCTTTCCCACGCTGCCAAAACTGTTCTATACTTTGCCGTCATATAGAACACCTTCACTAAGTGGATCCACTAGTCTATGTTAAAAAACACTAAGGAATCATCTAAAAAGTATGATCCTTTCTACCCATGATGGCTACATGGTTTATGGAGGCTTGAGTTATTATGAACTTGCGTCCTTATATCGGTGCTTAATACTACTCCCAAAATATACTCAGCTCATATGTTTTTAAAACAAAACTCTTTCTTTGGTCTGAGATAATTACTCAAAACTTAGCTTAAAAAATTTCTTGGAAATTGGTGTTTCCCTTCTTGCTCAAATGTGAAAACATTTTTAACTCTTGGTCATACTTAGTTCCCGTATAATCTTTGAAGAAATGAAATTTACTCTTACTGTTTTTTCAACTCAAATCTTAAGTCTTAAAACAAAGTTAAAACATTTGTGAAAGATTTTTGGAGAACTCTATGAACTTGTTTTGACTTAACTCTTAACCACTCGACTTAACTCTTAACTTTGCTTGAATTGAAGTATGGATTCAAGGCTCATGATCTCATGTTAATGATGATTTCATGATTCTTAGATGTACCTTAGAGTATAGAAATCGACTATAAAACATAGGTACATTGCTAAGGAACTAGTACGGAAAGAAGTGTGAAAAGGTGGAAGAACCGGCGTCCCTGGTGCTCTGAGCGACGTGGGGCGCCAACCTGGAAAATTCAGACACTGATTTGGGGCGCTCTGGCTGGCGCGGCTCCCCAAAGTTCAAAATTTAGAAACTGATTTGGGGGGCACTGAGAGGCGCGGCGCCCCAGCCCCTTCCCCAGATTTTTGACAAAATTTATCCTTCGTTTTTCAACTCTAAACCCTCTATTTTCACTTGGTTCTTTTCCCAAACATTTAGAATCCACTAAATCATCAATATTTTTAAGATTCTACTAAAACAAACACACCTAAAATCATGAATCAAACTCAAGAAACTCCAACAACAAGAACCCACAATAATTTAAACGAATTTCATCAAGAACTCATAGTCTTATCTTTCAAAAGAACACGATTACGCTGAATTGAATCATGATTGGCACATGGGTGAACTAGCCCAATGCTATGTGATCTCACATACCTCGTAGGGATTACCCCTTGGCGAAATCCACATGCAAATCTCCACGAAATCGGTGAATCCATGCTCTTTCTCGTCTTTTCTCCTCTTATTTTCTCTTCTCTCAAAACCCTAACTATTTTTCAATAGCGTAAACTGATCTAATTCTGATTAGACCCAAAATAAAATCCTAAAGACGAAATAAAATAATTGGGTTAGGAAAAGACCAAATTACCCTTCCAAAACACGGATTGGACTTTCTTTATCCAAATAGCCCAACTTCAAATGGGCATATCTCACTCATACGGACTCGGAATCGCGCAAACTCGGTAGCGTTGGAAAGATAATTCAAATATATTTCTTACAGATTCTGAAAATACACATAAATCATTCTGAGCTAGGAGTTATGGTCATTTGAAGTTGACCCAAAACTCATTCTTAACTTAACTTGAACAAATTTCCAGATTTTTCATTCTTTCAAAAAATGACTCTTTCTAATTCTAGTTCTTTCTAGTTCTTTCGAATAGCGAGATGTTACAATAAACAATCATTAACTAGTTATGATTAGAGGTTTAGGCATGATCAAGACAAGGGAGAAAAACAGGTGGATCAGATCATATATGGGTGGATCAAAACAAGTTAACTAAAACTGGATAAAACATCTAACCTGCTCATATTATCAGTAGTTTTCAGAATAGTCAAGTGAACACAAGCTAAAAACTAAAACAAGCTTAGGGTCAAAAAAATAACATATCTAATATGGTCCGAAATTTCAATCTTTATAATAAATTCAGTTGAAAAGAAAGAGAAGATCACATTTATAGTGTATTTACATATATGTGATTACTAAGCAATGGAATCCCTTTGAGCATAAACTTATAGAAGCTAAGTGTGTTTTTTCTTCCTTCTTTAAAATCATTGAACATGTCACCTCATTAAGATACATTTGTTAGTGCAATACCTTAGTTGCAGACAACATTACAAAATATACACATAATATAAACATAGATACCAAATTCTATAAATAATGTCACACTTTGAGTGAAATTCAAAATTGTTATCATTCGATTAGCAGGCTGTTGATTGAAAATACAATTCTCTTTTTCGTCTTACCAAGAAATTCGTTGGAGAAAACTAAACTTCAAAAGAAAGAGTTTTTGGCTAATGTAAGAAAAAATAAGTTAATGAATCTCTAAATTATTATGTTGTAGTTTGAAAGTGTAAGAAAGTATACAACTATATTTAAAATAGGGCAAGTTCCTTGAACATAAACCATGTCATTAACTTCATGCCATCTATATATATTTGATTTATAAAATTTGAGAAAATGGTACTATTAATAGGTATTAAAATAATATTTTCTTATTTACAAGAGGTCAAGAGCTTCTAGTTTCACTCCACCCCTGCCTCAGCTGAAAAGTTCATATCCATCAATTAAAAAAACTAGACTCAAATCAAGCTAAAAACACAAATCTATCAATTAAAAAGAATCATACTCAAATCAAGTTGAAAACACAAATCCATCAATTAAAAAGAAACTAGAGTCAAATCAAGTTGAAAAACACAGATCCATCAAATTCAAAAGAAATTAGACTTCAATCAAGCTGAAAAGCACATATCTATTAATAAAAAATTAAACTAGACTCAAATTAAGCTGAAAAACATAGCTCCATCAATTAAAAACAAACTAGACTAAAATCAAGTTGAAAAAAACACAAATCCATCAATTTAAAAGAAACTAGCCTCAAATCAAGTTGAAAAACACAAATTCATCAATTTAAAAGAAACTGGACTCAAATCAAGCTGAAAAATACAGATCCATCAATTCAAACGAAACTAGACTCAAATCAAGCTAAAACACACAAATCCGACAAATAAAAAGACATTGGACTCAATTCAAGCTGAAAAACACAAATACTTCCATTAAAAATAAATTAAACTCAAATCAAGCTGAAAATACATAGATCCATCAATCAAAAAGGAATTAGACTCAAATCAAGCGGAAAAACACAAATCTATCAATTAAAAAGAAATTACACTCAAATCAAACTAAAGTACATAGATCCATCAATTTAAAAGTAACTAGACTCAAATCAAGATGAAAAACACAAATCCATCAATTTAAAAGTAACTAGACTCAAATCAAGATGAAAAACACAAATCCATCGATTAAAAGAAACTAGACTCAAATCATGCTCAAAAACATATATCCAACAATTTAAAAGAAAGTAGACTCAAATCAAGCTGAAAAACACAAATCCATCAATTAAAAAGAAACTAGACTCAAATCAAGCTCAAAATCCAGTCCATCAATTGAAAAAACTAGACACAAATCAAGTTGAAAAAACCCAGATCCATCAATTAAAAAGAAACTAGACTCAAATCAAGTTGAAAAAATACAGATCCATCAATAAAAGAGAAACTAGACTCAAATCAAGCAGAAAAACACAGATCCATCAATTAAAATGAAACTAAACTTCGATCAAACAAAGAAGGAAGAGAAACACTATAACGATCTGGTTCCGTCGTTAGGGAAAAGTCAATGGAAAAAAAATTGGGGTCAGAAACTTTTTTGTAGTAACTTGAGATTTCCTAGCCTAGTCAAGATTTAGACGAAATCGGAGTCTTTAAGGTATAGGGAAATCGGGTTACAATCGGGTGATTTAATTTTGATTTTGATTACATGAGTAATTAGATAATTCATTAAGGAATCCGTACAACTTTTTGGAATTGAATTCGGGCGAGTAGAACTCCTTGAATCAATCTTAGCGTGAAGGGTATTTTCTGAACGTCATTGGTTAGAGGTGTGTTACAAAATTGGGGTCTTGGATTTATTAAAATAACTCACTAGTTCATACAAGCCGCCTCGGCGGGGGGTTTTTGCCGCTCTAGAGGGGTCTCTACAGCAGGGTGAAGGCCGCTGTGGCGGGTTCGACGCGACTTAAGGTCGTAAATAAACCCCTAAACGACCTCATTCTGCACTTTTCAGTTTTTAGAGCTAAGGAACGGACCCCAGGCGACTCTTAACAACTTTCCACCATTCTTGAGGCTAAATTTAAGTTTTTCACTCCCCGAATCCGTTTTTCGATCCCTAGAACGTAATAGACTGGGTAATTATCAATGGGGGAGGGTTTTGATCTAGATTCTATGGTGGAAACAACCCTATTTTGGTTACTTGGGATCATGGGCATCATCTAGAGTTTATAGAATTCTTAGCAATTCAAGTAATTAGTGATTGTTTATTGATTCCCATATTATATTGATTGTTTGTAGACCAAGAACAAGCGCAACGAATTTGGAAATAGAAGGATCAAGTTTCTTAGGGATTCAAGCTTGTTTTGAGGTAGGTGATGGTTGTGATTTCATATTGTAGACACATAATTTTTTACTAAACATAAGGCTTTACATTTGTTTTTATTCCTTAAATATTTATTTTAGGTTAAGTTAGATATTTTGATTTTTGTTTTATTTTAGTAAGTTTATTTTAAAAGATTTGAAAATAATAAAAAAATAAAATTTCAATATATTAAACTTGTTGGACATTTTAAAAAATATTTTCTTTGATAATAATCTTTTAAAAGTATTTTACATTATTAATAATTGTGCTTAAAACAAAGTAGTATGAGATTTTGCTTTGCTTTAATATCATAAAACATGCAGGAATGAGTCAAAGATTGTTAGAAAAATAAATATATATATAAAAATCAATTTCTATTTTTGTCCCTAAGAATTATACGAAAGGGATAGAGTTTTAAATTTCAATTATGTGCTTTTGCGGGCTGTTTTGCTGTTAGTTTTATTATTATTTTAATCAGTTGATATTTTATCATTATTTATATGTATAGTTAATAAAACTAAAACTAACATAAAAATAACCTAAATAATCTAACAAAACCCACCCCACACTCCCACTCCCTCACGTTTTCCTCCACATTCCACACCCCACACGATATAACCCACTGCCCCTCTCCTACACCTTTCCTAATTCCTATATAATACACCTACACACTACTAACACGGAGAAAATAAAAGATATAGATCATTAGCTAAGAAAAATATAAGAGAAAAAAGATTTTTAGCAACATACTTCTTTCTCCACGCGTACAACACATACTTATTTGTCCTCTTATTATACATATTTTTCTCCACTCACAAATAAAGGTTGAGTTGGAGGTTTGCTTTCATGGTTTCAAGTTCATGGTTTCCTATTAGAATTGCTTTCTTTTCGTGAGTTTGATTTTCGCAAGAGGTACTATTTAACATTTATTTTATAATTTGATTTTCATGATTATATAGTATTTAATTCCAATGTTATGAATTGGCTTAAATTCTATGCTTGTTCAACCTTTTCATTATAATATTGAAATACGGTAAAAATGTGTATATTGTTAAATTTAGAATAAATTTTGTATAGTATCGTATTTTGATCTTTATGTCTAGTATCCGGTGTTATCGTTCTTGCTCCTAATTTTACCACACAAATTCATATTTTGTTTCTTTTTACTTATTTTAAATATATATTATTTGTGGATTAAAGCATGAACAAAGTTATTTAAATGATTCCATATATTAGGTAATCTATAAAGTTGATTCTGACAATACGCCTTACTTTTCTCTCCTTATTATATTTAGTATTGATACTATATTGTAAATATCCATTTAACTGTTTAAAATATAGTATCTTCGTTATTAGCCTAAATACGTTAAAATACTAAAATAGTTTATGATAATATTGGATGAAAGATGTGTGAGGTAGAATTGATTTGTAATTTGGTTTAATGCTAGTGTTAATTATCATCTAATGTAGGCTATTGAATATTATTTTGAGAAAATAACTGTTGGATTGATATACAATGCTCACTATTTTTTTTTTTTCAAATAACAAGAAATAAAAATAAAACAAAAACAATATAGACACTACATGCCTACATATACGACACAACAAATAAAAAATAAGAAAAGAGAAACAGAATGAAAAAAAAAAAAACAAAGAAAAAGAATATAATAAAAAAAACTAAAAAATATATATATAAAAATAATAACCAAAGCAGCAAAAATATTATTTTTTTTAAAAAGAAAAGGTTAGAAAACGGACGGAGGCACAAACCCAAGGAAGAAAAAGGAAACCGTACAATTTTTATTTTTTATATTTTGTTAGATGAGTAATAATAATAATTAAATTTCATCTCAATTAAGAATGTGGTTCCACATCTTTTTGAGATATTTAAGAAACTCAAGGATGCGGTTACGCACCTTGGCCAAATTCAAGGATGCGGTTACGCACCTTGGCCAAATTCAAAGATGCGGTTACGCACCTTGGCCAAATTATTTTAATAATTAATTTTGTTAATTCAAATCAAGAGGTGTAAATTGAGATTATTAGGTGTGATGAACTCTAGAGGGGAAGACAGTTATGCATCCAGTTTAAGACTAATAAAAATTTAACAATTAAAAAATAAGCAAACCATGGCCTGTAGACACAATATATCCAAAAATAGTAAAAATAAGTATAAGTCAATAAAAGCAACCGTGCTAGAACCACGGGACTCGAGGGATGCCTAATACCTTCCCTTCGGTCAACAGAATTCCTTACCTAAATTTCTGGTTCGCAGACCAAAACTAAAAGAGTCATTTCCTATTAATTGGAAGGGGTAGAAGCCTAAGTCAGCTAAGGTCATATTTTTCGTGTGGGGTAGGAAACTGGTAGGGCAGGATTGTTTGGCGTTATTGGCTCATATTCGGGATGTTGAGGTCGAATCCCCCTCTATTGAGTCTACTCACGTGGTGTCAGAATTGAGAGAGCTTAAAGCTCAAATCCAAGGGCTTCTTGATAAAGGTTTCATCTGTCCTACTGCTTCCCTGTGGGGTGTTCCGGTCTTGTTTGTTAAGAAGAAGGATGGTAGTAGTGGTGATTTTATCTTAAGCCATAAAGGAGTGGATTGATACTGGAATGACAAACTTATGGATAAGGAAGGTCCCAATGAGTATACTTGGGTGAAGGAAATTGAAGTATTTTAGTAAGAAAGTGCATATAATTTGGTTTAGTCCTCTAAATTTGATGAGTATACCTGAGTTTGAGGTGTCGTGTATTTGAAAAGGTTGACTTCATAGTGATAGTCAGGGCTGACTTAGCGCAATGGTAATAAGAGTTCGCGATGGATTGTGATGGGATGCAACTATACAGTAAGATTTTTGGTTAAGCAAATTCATGTATAGTAAATACGACTTGTGAGCATCTAAGGTTGTGGTTTCCAATATTTTGTGTGTAAAGTGGTTGTATGGAAAGTTTTAAGAGATGGTGGGACACCACTCAAACCGAATTTTAAAGAGCTAGAGTTATAATGAAGAAAAATAGTGTGATGTAGTACAGCCTTTAGAGAGAGGCTAGAGCAAGAATATTTTATTTGATTGCAAAGGCTAAAGAGATATCTTTAGAGGGGTAGATAATTGGGTTCAAAGACACGTGATTTAATTTTTTTATTGTGGCTATGGTAATAGTGTCATGGGTCCATCAGATAGGTTAAAAACTATTGAAAAAGACTTGAGAAAGGATTGTGAAGACATTAACTGGAGCATGATGATAAGTGCTTGTTTTTGTTTTTGAGTTTAGTAATGAGTACGATTGGATTATTAGCGAAAGATATTGTAAGATCGATGGAGATGCCATCGATGATAAGCAAAGAGCTGAGATTTCATAAAAATTTTCAAGGTATAAGCTAATGTTGATAGATAAGGGGATTGTGTTATACCGTTGAGTTTACAATTTATAGTTTTCATTGCAAGTCTACATTTGTGGTGATATATTTTGTCAAGGTATGAATTGGAAAGGTGAGAAATGATCAATTGTATCCGGTATTGAGCATTTGAAAGGACTTACACCTGGGTTGAATCGTAAGTTTACTACTATTGATTGTTAAGTACCTAAGAAAGGTTTCATTTTTAAAAGTGTTGGGTTATAATAAAGCAAATGGTCAGAATGTTTATGATGGTAGTTAGTATTGTGATTATGATTCACTAGCTATGCTCTAGTGTGTTTTCACTTTTGTGGGTAGATCAGGGGTACCAAATCCTGCGTTGTTCTCTTGGTTGAGTGGGAAGATTAGGAAGATTTGGTTATTTCGAATGACATAATTGGTGTTGTTTTGGAGTTGTTAAAGTATTTTAGTGGTTTTACCTGTACCACCTTGCTTATGAGAATTTATATAAGAGCTACCATGCGTATTTGTGGTTGTCTGGTAATCTTAATATTCCTTTAGTCGTCGAGGTCATGTATCAATTATGTGTGGTTGAATGTGGGGATCATTGGGTCTAATTCTACTTTTCTTAAGAGAAAATCTACAATTTCTAAATCTAGCATTTTGATAGTGCTGTTGGAGTGGTTGTATGCTTGGACATATCCCTCGATGAGTATCTGATTTCTAAATATCTAATTTGTTATAACTTAAGCTCATGGAGGTTTATGTTGGGAGAAGGAGATGTTGATAACAACTATGATTGTTTAGGTATTATGAGTGTGTTGATTGGTTCAGGTTCACTTCTATTTGTAGAGAGTATTGACTTGGAATTTTATCATGCTTAAGTGTTAAAGGATTCGTCTGGATGATTGTGTCAAGGTCTTTGATAACATGTTGTAGACGTGTGTACGATCAAATTTGGTGGTTGTTGGGAATCATTTTTGTTGTTAATTAAGCTTACATACAACAATATTTATCACTCGAGTATTGAGATGACTTCATTGAGGCATTGCGTGGATGAATGTGTAGGTATTCAATTGGTTGGTTTAGGGACGAAGATTATATCAAAATGTGAGACTCAGTTGTGTTAAATGAGACCTTCTGTATAAAGAAGAACCGGTTGAAATTCTTGATCTAGATGTCTGTAAGCTAAGGACATGCGAGACAAGTATCCCCTGTTGTTAAGAGATTCAAGTACTACTCTACCCTTACTTTAGCCAGTCTTCCCTAGTAAATCACTGGGGACGAGTGATGGGTAAATTGGTATCTATTGTAACAACTTGATTCCGTCGTTAGGGAAAGTCAATGGAAAAAAAATTGGGGTTAGAAAACTTTTTCGTAGTAACTTGAGATTTCCTAGCCTAGTCCAGATTTGGACGAAATTGAATTCTTTAAGGTATAGGGAACTCTGGTAACAATTGGGTGAATTAATTTTGATTTCGATTACATGAGTAGTTAGATAACTCGTTAAGGAATCCGTACGACTTTACAGAATTGAATTAGGGCGAGTAGAACTCCCAAAATCGATCTTAGCGTGAAGGGTATTTTCTGAACGTTGTTGGTTAGAGGTGTGTTGTGAAATGGGGGTCTTGGATTTATTAAAATAGCTCAGTGGTTCGTGCAAGCCGCCTTGGTGGGGGGTTTTGCCGCTCTGGCGGGGCGTCTGCAGCGGGGTGAAGGTCACTGTGGCGGGTTCGATACGACTTAAGGTTGTAAATAAACCCCTAAACGACCTCATTCTGCAATTTTTTATATTTAGAGCTAAGGAATGGACCTCAGGCGACTCTTAACAATTTTCCCCCATTCTTGAGGCTAAAGGTAAACTTTTCACTCCCTGAATCCGTGTTTCGATCCGTAGAACGTAATAGAATGGGTAATTATCGATGGGGGAGGGTTTTGATCTATATTCTATGGTAAACAACCCTATTTTGGATACTTAAGATCATGGGTATGATCTAGGATTTATAGAATTGTTAGCAATTCGGGTAATTAGTGATTGTTTATTAATTCCCGTATTATATTGATTGTTTGTAGACCAAGAACAAGTGGAAGGAATCCAGAAAGGGAATGATCAAGTGTCTTAGGGTTTCAAACTTGTTTCGAGGTAGGTGATGGTTCTGATTTCATGTTGGTGTGATATATGTTTGTAATTGCTCATTATAATGCATGTATGTATCTGAATGTTGCATTATTGATCATGCTAATCGTAAATGTGGATAATTGAATAATTGTATGCCATTAATAACCTCTTGTTGTATGATTGTGAGAATATACATTGTGATTGTGATTGTGATTGTGGTTTGTTGAATGGATCTGGTGTTACGTTTCGACACACTAACTTGGATCGGTTGCCACGTTCCAACATTAATATGTGATCGATTGCCACGTTCCGGCATAAATATGGGATTGGTTGCCACGTTTCAGCATAAACATTAGATCGGGTACCACAAACCGGTATACTAACAGTTTGGGTTTGGGTTCCATGAGAAGACCATTGAATTGGGTTCCGTGAGAGGACCACTGAATTGTGTTGTGTATCTACTTGTGATTATTACGTTCATATCTAATAATTGATATTGGAAGACTGTATGTTGCTCTAAATTGATAACCAATGGGTATTATTGAGAACGTGTGGTGCTATATTGATCCTGAAAAGATGACTAATATTGTATATGTTCGGTATATGCCTGTTTTATAATGTTGTGGTTACTTGCATGTGTTTCACTTTTTGGGATAGCGCATGATCCTACCAGTACAGTATGGTTGTGTACTAATACTGCACTTGCTTGTTCTTTGTTGAGTACAGGGCATCTTCAGGCGGCTATTGATAGACCTCCGCTAGGTGGCTATTGAGCGTGACTGGATTCAAGGGTGAGCCAGTTCTTTCAAGCTGCCATGGATCTTTCTTATTTAAGTTCACTCCTTTCAGAATCAGACTATTTTTTTAAGGTGTTGTTTAGTTTTGGGGTCGTACCCCTTGTTCTTAGACTTGTCGTTAGTAGAGTTTTGGTACATTGACTTTCAAGTTCTAGGGGTTGTTCTTCTGCATTAGTTTGGTTAGTTGTTTGGTTAAACCTTCGAGTTTATGGGGACTCCATTTTTATAGTTATTTAAACCTGCTTCCGTATCTTTAAATGCCTTGGTTTTCATAAAGTTTGTTTGTTTGGGTTGTAGTAATGGTTCTCCCACCGGAGGGTTTGTGTGGGTGCCAATCACGACGGTCTGGATCGTGACAAATACTTACATAGAGCTAACCGATAGGCACCCAAGCTGACAACTCTCTATAAAATCCTACGGATACATAACAATCTGATCCACTGAACTAAACCTCTACATAGGAAAAAGAAATGGACAGACTGACCTTTTAAACTAGGGTTACAAATACGAAATTTAGTTATGAAGAGAAGGAAACAGATCTTACTTCTACAGGGTAAGAAACAACGACGTACACCAAAGAGGTCCATGAGTGTTGATCACTCAAAGTAGAACTTGAACCAGACTGTTATTGTGGAACCTCATCACCATTAACTTATTAAGTAGAGAGAGGATGTTGAGAAGAGAAATGTTGAACCCCTGTTAGAAACCCTAGTAATATAGTAATTCATATAGCACTAGGTCTTTTTTTTTTATCGAACCATTTTATCATGACCTTTTGTTTATGTGTGTATTCTCCATTCATTATGTTTCTGTTTTTTTGGGCTTGCTAGAGCCCGAACAAATATTTATTTGATTTTTAGTAAAAACATTGTCCGTTGTCCAACTCTATTCAAAAAATATTGTGCAATCAATAGTTATTCCTAATTAGCCTTAAAGATAGAGAAAGTAAAGTAGTAAATACATATCCTTAATGTAGTTCTAGATCATATTTTTTTCATTATGGTATCAAGTTTACATGTTTATTTCTCTTTATTTAATAAACCTTTTTTATAAGAAAATTTGTAGAAATAAAATTTGTCAACAACACCATACTATAAAAAATTATTTAGTACCCAAGATATTGATTATATTTTAAATTCACATATCACATTTAAAGTGTTACACTATTTTTTATAGTTAAAATAATTTACTATCAAAATATTTTATTTTGATCAACCAGGCAGGATGAGGTGTAGATCATTCCACTTCAAAATGATATTAAGAGCTCGTTGGAATTGACCAATTATAAATTAACAACAAGGAACATCCAATACAAATTAATAAATTAAAAGTTAGGTGTTTTATTTTGGGAAAAATATTTTTAGAATTAGAAAAATACTAAGGATAATATAGGAAAAGGAATGTTCAAAAAAATTGCTTATATATATATATCTATATCTTCTATACTACTTTAAAAGCATGAACTCTTAACTTGAATGCTAAATTACTATAATACCCCCAACTTAAAACACCCATTTTAATAAATTTGTTGTATTTTATATTTTATTTATTTATTTATTCTATATCATATTAAAAGATGACACCTTTTAACACTGATGGTAGGGACTTTTCTGAAGGGTTGTAACTTTTTATAGAGTTGTGACGTTTTCGATGAGTTATGACATTTCCGAAAAGTTATAATTTTTCTGAAGGATTGTGACTTCTCCGATAAGGCACGATAAGCACCTTTTCATACTATCATTTGTTGGCTATAAATATGGGGGTTTTCTCATACTTTGAATTTTGTAAGTTTTATATTCTTCTTCTTAACACAAGGAAGATTGTGATGGTAGTTCAATTATGCAATTACAATATTTCATATGGCTAAATTAGATAGATCAACAAAAATTGATGCAACAAGGAGAATGGAATAACTCAACTTCAAACTAGAAGTCTTTATAGATAACTAATATGTACTCATTTTCATAGCCATAAATATATTTTTGAACAACTTCTACTTGACAAGAAGTTTAATGATTTTCTGTTGCACAAACTACAATTTGGTGTTCAAGTTGTGAAAAGTCTCAAACTATTGGAGAAAAATGATTTGATCAAAAACTTGTGTGAAGAGTTCAAATATGTACTCGTTTTCATTGTCATAAATATATTTTAGCAACAACTTCTACTTGATAAGAAGTTCAATGATTTTATGGTGCACAAACTACAACTTGGTGTTCAAGTTGTGAAAAGTCTCAAACTGTTGGAGAAAAAAGATTTGATCAAAAACTTGTTTTAAGAGTCCAAACTAGATTTAATAAGTACTCCTTTATTTCCAATTTATTTGGTGTACTTTTATTTTTATTTAGTTTAATATGAATGTTCTTTTTTCTTGGTGGTTGGGGCGCATCTTTAAGACCACAAAGTTAAAAGACATTTTTATGTATTATATATATCCTTAAATTAAAAGTCTTTTTTATTTTTTAAAATTTCATATCAAATTAAAATTAGACAAATCTATATCTATCTTTTTTTTGCTTCGATACTAACTTAAAAGAATGAACTACATAACTAGAGCCGTCCAAATGGGCTTAGTCCTTGGGGCCGGCCCAACGCTATCCGTTATTGGGGTAGGGTTGGGATAGGCTTTTTCAAGCCCATTTAAAACTAGGCCTTATATGCCCGGCCCATATAAGCCCTTGGCCCTTGAGGCTTGATCGGGGTTGGGCCGGGGTCGGCCCATGGGCCAAAACTTTTTATTCAAGAGTAATTTACAATAATCTCACTAGTATATAATATAATAATTTGAATAAATGCTATCTTGTAATATTATGAATCTTCGTACCCAGATACATGTATCTCGGAATATATGGACTCAAAATTAGGTTAATTTGTTTTAGATACACTCTATCAAAGTAGATTCGCATGTATCTAGGATACATATACAAATCTCGCACCCTCGCCTCCCTCCCATCTTGCTTGTCACTCTCTTATCTCACTCGCATATCTGGTATGCCAGATACATGCTAATTACACTAAATTTTTTCTAGTGTTATTAAAACAACACCATTGTTTGCCATATTTGATTTGAAAATCTTCTCATTTTCTTGATGTTATAGAATTACAAGTTTGAAAAGAAAAAAATAAAAAAAAGGGCTAGGTCGCCCCACCCCTAGGGTTGGGTTGGGTTGAGCATTTTCAGGCCCTACCAAATCAAGGGCCAGCCAGCCCTAAGCGTTCAAATTCCTTGGCCCGCGAGGCTTGGGCCGAGTGGGGCTGGGCCAACCCTTTTTGACAGCTCTATACATAACTTAAATGATAAATTATTATAATACCACCAACTTAAAACACCAAATATAGTATATCTTATATATTTAATATTGTATTTTATTTATTTATATTATATAATATTAAAAACATGCACCTTTTCACATTGAAGGGTTGTGACATTTCCAAAGAGTTATAACTTTTTCAATGAGTCGTGACATTTTCGATGGCTTGTGACTTTTCTATAGGGTTGCGACTTTTCCGAAGAGTTGTGACTTTTCCGAAGGGTTGTGACATTCCAAACAGTTATGACTTTTCCAATAAGTCGTGACTTTTTTTGAAGGGTTGTGACTTTTCTAAAGGGTTGTGACACTTTTTTGATAACAATAAGCATTTTTTATGCACTGCCCTTAGGTGGCTATAAAAAGAGAGGTTTCCTTAAATTTTTAAACTATAATATTTTGAAGTTTTTCATTGTTGTTCTTTTTCTTAGAACATCCAATTTAGTATATCTTCTATATTTTATATATTTACTTATTCATTTATGTTATATTATATTTTATTAAAAGAAGAAACCATTTCACATTGAATGGTTATGACTTTTCCAAAGAGTTTAACTTTTCCGATAAGTTATGACCTTTTCAAATGGTTGTGACATTTATGATAAGAAACACAATATGCACATTCTCATACTACCCTTTGTTAACTATATATGAAGGGGTTTCTTCACATTTTAAAACTACGATTTATTTTATGGCTTCTATTCTTCTATTCTTAAAAACTCACGTTTGATTTTCAGACGTTGACAATCTCTAAGTTTAATGAAATTTGATACTCCCTAACATGAATGTTAATTAATATAATACTCCAACTAAAAATATCCAATTTAGTGTATCTTTTATATTTTACATCAATATTTATTTATATTATATTATATTAAAAGTAAGAACTCCAACAATACAATAATAACTAAGTAATGCACTGTTGGAGAGGGAGGAGAAAGTATATTTAAGAGGGTGTAACTAAAAGATTTTAAAAAGCTACTAACTTTGAGTAGCAATCATAAAAAGCTTACATCCACTATTCATAGGAACTTATACTTTATCATACATTTTATAATTGTTTACTTTATTTTTTTAATCTAATAATATTCATATTATTTTAAATGTAATACATGATTTGATATTAACGTGCAACACACGTGCGTCAAAACTAGTATATATATATATATATACTAAAAGTAGGAGGATCCATCAATGAAAGTTGGATTACAATTTTGTTATTACAATAAATCAATATATGATAAAATATCTAATTGTAAATTAAATACTAATATTTTAATTTCCTTGGAATATAAAAGTCACAAGTTAAATGTTACCAAACTCTTTTTTTCCCTTCATTTATCAACAATTTATGGCCTTTTAATCATTGACAAACTACTTTTTTTTCCTTCATTTATTAATTAAATCTTATAATCAATTTATATCAAATTCTGCTTATTAAGCAATTTTATATAAATGGACATCAAGAATATGTTGAAATGTCACGATCCGAGCCTACAACCTGGACGTGGCCGGCACTTTAGAACCATTGTTGGTCCCCAAGCGAACTCTCATCCTGACTGACAACAAGCAGAAAACTAACTCAAGCATACATAAGCATCAAACTAAAGGAAACATTTTACAACAAATTACTGAATCTCGAACTCTCTGAATATATTGAGTATGAAATATAAGTTTTAAACGAAAACATACGAAATTGAAATTAAAGACTCTCCAAAATTGTCTATCTGTGAGGCCTCTATGTATAAAGATGAGTGTCGAAACAAGACTCACGACACCTCAAAAAGCTACTGCTAACAACTTATAGAAATTGGATTCCTCCGGAAGTAAGGAGGTCTCTCTCAAAAGTTGACGAACAGATGAAGTGATCTCCACGAAACTCCTGTTGAGGATCCTAAGTACCTGAATATGCATAATAAAATATACAGATCGAATGACATCAGTACATTGAATGTACAAGTATGTAATATAGTTGTATAACAAATAATTGAACTGAAAGTTAGAAGGTAACTCAACTAAAATATAGTATAAATCATGATGAAAAATAATTTAAGCCCTTACTATAAGAATGCAATAATAGCAAATACTGAACTGAAATATATAAATAAAATATACTTTACTTTACCTTACTGGAATTTCTCTAACCGACAACCATCACTATGAGCATCGTGATGATACAATGTCTCGCCCACGCTGCCAGAAGTATTCTATACCTTTTTGGGTTATAGAACAAACTCAACTCATGGATCCACTATAAAGGTCTACTCAAAGGCAGTGAGGAGTCACCCGAAAGTTGGTGCGATCCTAACCCATGTTGGCTACGTGGTTTATGGGGAATGTGAGTTCTCTAAACTCTTCTTCATATCGGTGCTCAATAATATTCCCAAAATATATAACTCAATGCTCAAGTAAAAATACTCTCTCTAGGTTGAGATAAGATCTCAAAAGGGCCTCTTTAAGCGGTACCTACTATGTACTCAATCTATCTGAAAACTCTTTATACTTTTCTAAATCAGTCTCTTTTTTATGTAAACTGATACATTCAGAACTATTAAATTTCCCTTTAAGCTCTTCAAATAACCTATATTTAGGTTATCATCATAAAAATACATCTGAAATCATATTGTGATTTGATCATTAATGACTCAGGAATTCATACTACATAAACGTTGATGGCATATTTAGATGCCGTACTGATTAAACATTGATGAAATACTCGACTATTATACTAATTATGAATCATAGTTCTTTTCTCAATGTGAAAATACTACTTTTGGAACCATATGTTTTCCCTTAAACTCTTCTCAAACGATACTTTAAAATACCCTTGTACTCACTTTAAAATTCTGGAACCATTTGTTTTCCCTTAAACTCTTCTCAAACGATACTTTAAAATACCCTTGTACTCACTTTAAAATTCCAATCAAAGTTTGCTCCCTCCTATTTCATGATATTTAATCTTTTACTGTAAGTCATAGTGATTCATATTACTATTGCAATTTTTTTTCTATTTTGGTGACTTATTTTGAACTCTTTTAAAAATTCCAGCACGGATTATTGAAAATTGATCTTCTCTTTTGTCCTTTTCTATATGCTTATTCATATACTTTTTGGGAAAATTTCTTGTGAGTTATGCTATATTTGATAGCACACAACAAAAAATATGTGATTAATCATACAAAACCAATGGTGAAGTTTGTTACAAGAACCAAATAAATTTCTCTCTTTCTTGCCATAGTTAGTATATTATTTTTATCGTTTTATCTTAGGTTCAAACATTTTGTATGTCATTGCGCTCTTCCTAGAATATTAGTATACATACAATTCGTCCACTTTTTTATTTCAAGTTGACTAATATGTCATATTTCTTCCTCCCTTCTTTTTGGGCATAATAAGAGATCAAGTTTTTTTTTGAAACTAACAGATGCCCACAATACACTATAACAACAATATTTTTTATCAGGAATAAATATACACATTAACAAAGAGTGCTAAAACCTTTACCGACATTAATTAATTGTCATTAGACTCAATGTCGCTATTGACTTTAGGGATATTTATAGAGACTACTAATTTTCTCTGAAAATGCATATTTAGCGGCAATTAAACTATTAATTGTCGTTAATGATCATTTTTGTTGTAGTGATAACTCTTTCTTTTTTCTTCTTTAAATTAAATTTGTGAACTGTACACTTGGATATAGCCCAACAAACTATCTTTTTGAAAAACATGTTAAGCAACATGTCTTTTTTTGCTTGGTTGTTAGGAAAGTAAGTTCATCTTTATTATTATTTTTGTATATATTTGTCAGTTCAAGTGCTCATAAAATGATGCTCTATGATTTTAGCATGTTATTTATCAAAAAAAAAAAATCAGAATATCCAGCTTTGAACAGTTCCATTCAGATGTCACCTACTGCTTGATTGATCATTGCATTAATTTTTTTTAACTTCATACTCTAACCATAACAATAACTATGATTCAATTTCAACCAAGTTGGGGACGGTGATATGAAACCTAAGCAAAATAGTAATGACTATTCTAAGACAATGAGGAAAACCTTTATGATATTAAGAATTTTAGAGTCGTTTTGACATAAACATATTATGGTATACTATCATAAAAAATAGATTGATGGACATGAGAAAGAAGCCGAAGGTCCTCGATTTGAATTTAGTTAATTATCTTCTTGTATGGATGTGATGTTCCATTTTACTTGGGAGTGTTGTTGTTCGAGGTTGTTTGATCTCTTCTTTAATATTTGATGTTGTTATTTATAACTCCATGGAAATTAGAAATATTTGTTACATCTGACCAACTATTTCCATGGAGATTTTCTTAGACTTCTTTTTTCTCCTAAAAATCTCTCTATGACTCATAATTGTTGTGCAACAAAATCAAAAACTAAAGCACATTAGGATTTTGGAGGAACGGTTTGCCATAAGATAAAATGTTCTTGAAAATGTAGTGTGTGTATCGAAAATATGGATATTACCGAACGATCATATGTTAGATTTATAAAATAGTTTAATTACGTGCGAAGTAGGGGTAGTTTTCCTAGTTTACTATAAATTGAAGAGTCCTCATAGCCTTAAGTGTAACCAACATTATGATTGGAGGTTATATTTATGTTCCCCTTCTTTATACTTTTTTTATTAATATAATTAATATATGAGTCTGGTAGGGGTGAATGTGTGATGTTCATAAGCTTGAACTGATAAAAAGGAAAAACATATTCACCTGATCTCAACTCAACTCAACTCAAGGATACTCAAACTCACAAATAGTCAACTCAGGTCGATAAAAAAGTAACAATAAAGATGCATTATAACGAAAGCTTTTAAAATAGTAGATAATGACTCAATGTATTTAAAAATACAATAATAACTCTTTTATCCTTATTTGGGAGATTCTCTAACCGACAACCATCAGTATGAGCTATGTGATGATACAATGTCTCGCCCATGCTGCCAGAACTGTCTTATAGCTTACCGTAGTATAAGATATCTTCAACTAAGTGGATCCACTAAGCTATGCTTAAAATCAATAAGGAATCATCTAAAAAGTATGGCCCTTTTTACCCATTTTTGCATGCATGGTTTATGAGGACTTTGAGTTATCTGAACTCGTCCTCATATAGGTGCTCAATACTACTCCCAATAATATAACTCATGCTCATATGTCTAAAAACATTTCCTCATCCTCAAATTTTGAGATTATTACTCAAAAGTTCCTCTTAAATACTCAAAAGCTCCTCCTGAACTCATTTGGAAATCAAAGTTTCCTCTCATTTTAAATGTAAGACATTTACTCTTGGGAATACTTTGTTCTTATATATTTATTCTTGAAAAATAAAAATCAACTCTCCTCATCCTCATACTCAAGTGCTCAAGTCTTAAAACAAATTAAAAGTTTCCAGAAGACTTCTCAAAATGACTCAAAAGAACTCCCTCAAACTTTAGTCTTAACTCTATCTTGAATTTGAAAAGGTGAATTCAAGAATTGCCATTTGGATATACAGATTTTTCAATGATTATATGTACTTTGAATAGTTATAATCAGGAAGAGAGCGGAGATTAGTTCTAAAAGAACTAAGACGGAACGAAAGACGGAAAATGAACGGGGGCAGGCGACCCTGGCGCGTTCCTGGCGCAGGGCGCCAACCCCACCTAAAATGCAGCCCATTTCTGGCGCACTGCTAGCTTGGTGTGCCAGCCTCCCTGGCACTTCAGTGGCGCGTCACGCCACCCCTACCCCAGAACAATCTCATGAATTTTTCTTCTCTATTTTTGGCCCTAATTCAGTTATAATCAATTGATTTCTTCCAAATTCTCTTAGATTCGTATACCCAACATAAGTAAACACAAACTTACTCAAATATCCTCAAGAACAACCCTCAAACTCCACCCTCACCTCAAGAACTCATCAAACTCCAATAGTAAAGATTGAAGAACAAAACTATCAAGAACTTCAATACACAAATTGCATGGATGAATTTTAATCAAGAAACTCATGATTGGCGTGAGGGTGAATGAACCCATCACTATAAAATATGACATACCTCGTTAGGATCAATTCCTTGGTGAAATTCCTCAAAGATCGCAAGAATCTTGAACGAACGCTTGAACTTCTCCTTTTTCTCCTCTTGAACTTCTCTCTAAAATCCTAAGCGTGTTTAGGATTTTGAAAACTGATCTCAATCATTTTAGACCCCTATTTGTGTGGAAAAAAAAAGCTTAAAGCTTATGGGGTAAGGAAAAGACCAAAATACCCCTCCTTAATTCGAATGAACTTACCTTAATCGGACAGGCTGAACTCAAACGGGTATATCTCCCTCATCCGAACTTAAAATTTAGAAAAATTCAGAGACGTTGGAAAGAGGACACATAGATCTTTCATTTGATACCTTATGGGCCTCCTAACTTATCCTGTACCGAAAGTTATGGTCGTTTGTAGTTGACCCAAAACTTACAATTTTTAGAATAATTTACACAAATCTCAAATAAGCTCTTTCCAAATTAGTTCTTTCTAAATTTAGATCTTTCTAAGACCGAGGTGTTACACATACCAAGTTTGTGCACTTAGGGTTCTAAACAAATTCTGAGGGTCCATTCGGAATTTAATTGAGTTTTGATTATTGTTGATGTTGTTGTCTTGTGTAATGAATTTGTTCATCACCATAGCGGAGCCAACCCTCATGATTATGATGATTTTTGTTTGATTTGCATTGTGATCACGTGGATCTTAGCCACGATCACGTAGGAGTTTTATCTTGGGCTTCATGATCGCGTGGAAGGCGTCTTGATTATATAGCCATTGTGTTCTGATCATCGTGATTGTGTGGACCTGTTTTGAGATCATGATGATTAATTTAAAAGTGTTGAGTGGTTTATTAATCACGATCACGTGGCCTTGAGGTTGTGATCATGATGAACAAATTTTACCTTAACATAATCTTTACCAAAAGTCAGGGTTTCATCCTTATTTCACAATTTTTGAACTTTCGGAGCTCTGTGGAGTCTATTTCAAAGTGGTTTTTGGAGATACTTCGATTGGGTAATGAATTTAAGTCCTCATCTCTATTACCCATAAATTATTTCATGATTTTTTGGTTAATCATTGTTTTTGAACACTAACTTTGGAGTTTTCACAAAAAACTTGATGTTTTAAGAAAAATGGTGATTTAAGGTTGGTTTCAACTCATTTTTTGTTGTGGTTTTCACTATTGAATTTCAAAATCTTTGGGTAACACGATTTTATACAAAAATTTAGATTTAACCCTTGCTCTTGAGAATGGATTTTTGGGTTTTGGACTCAATTTTCAAAATCATTGATATTGGTGTTGTTGGTTTTGAATTCTTATTGTGATGTCATATTTGATTAGATTATGTTGATTGGTGATCCATCGGAAGGAAAGGCTCAAGTACCAAGTTGATTGCATGATTTCTTGAGGACACTGGACCTCTTGACACTCTATTAAGCATATAGAATTTATTATGCCTTATTTTGTGTGTTGAGAGTAATAGGAATTGGCGAAGGGTTTGATATTCATGATCACTTGTACATGTTAAATGTATTTTATTGATGATAAAGTGAGATAAAAAGGAAACTTATTAGTATATTGATGTGTGATGTGTTGTGGGTGATTTGAACAGTTTATTGATTTGTTATTGATGATGTATCATTGTTGTGATGATATGGATTGTGTATGGATATGAAAATTGTAATCTTCTCATTATTTGTGTGAACATGCCTACTTGTATTCGTTCTAAAACACTATGATGAGATATGTAATGATGATTATATCAAAGGGAATTCTGGCGATGCCAAAGGGAAATGATTCTCGCAATTTATTACTATGCCGAAGGAAAATGGTTCCACTGATTGATGAGTATGCCAAATAAAAATTGTTTCGGATGATACATGGACCTCGTGAGTCCCGCATGGGTCCTTGTATGAGTCTCATCAAGTATGTATCGTTAGAAAAAACATGCATCACTATATATGACATTGCATTTTATTGCATTGCACATCATTACTATATTTTGATATTTGTGAGTATTTTGTTATAGACATTGTGGTTGTTAAATTTGAAAGATTGTGATGATAGCTTTTATATGTTGAGGTGTTGTTATACATCCTGTGTGCTACATAAACTTTGAACTGTTAGGTTGGGCTGGTCTGATTCTGTGCAGGTTGTAGTTTTGTCGAGGTTAAGTGGGAGTGTTAGGAGTACTTGTGTTTTGTATTGTCCTACTTAGGGTTAGGGGTGTTTGTTGAGTACCGTTGTTGTTTGGTATTCACTCTCTTGCTTTCTATACTTTTATAGGTTACGAGCATGATTCGTCTTTATCATATCTTCTCATCTTCATCCAAGGATTACGTGTGGGAGTTTGTGAGGTAGTTGTTTGTAACCTCGGTGAACATCATGTAACTGTTAGGTCGTTTTGAGCACTAGAACTATTTTGAATCTTCCCATAAATTTCAAAATGGAAATTTTAAACTATTCGATAACTACGATTATTTAGTTAACGGATATTTATGAAATAACTAATATAGTTGATATTTAATGGGTCAAGTCTATAGTTTATTTATAATTAAATTATGTTCGTGGGATTTGCCACTTTTAATACCTAATTATCATTAGAAAAGAAATAATAAGGGAATAGAAACTCATCGGCGAAGACGTGGGAGTCAACTCGATCAGTTTGCAGGTATGACACTACAAGAAAAACACCCTCTAAGGAAGGGAAATATGGTCCCAGAAAGTTGAAACTGGTCCCAAATAGTCTATTGCGACGGGAAAAGGCTGGTCGCCACCCGTCCTAATAGGTCTCTTCGCCAAAGGTCAATTGCGACGGGCACCTTTAGCTAGTCCTTAAATGTTTTTAGAGACGGAAGCAAAAGCTGGTCGCAAAACTCCTTTTTAGAGACCATGTATCTCGTCCCAAATAGTTGATTTTCTTCTTTAAAAAATATGTAGTTTCTGGTTGTTAAATCCCTTTAGCGACGAGGAACTATCTCGTCGAGGATCACTTTTTTGCAACTAGTAGCTATCTCATCTTAGATTAACCTTTAGGGACGAGCAATATTTTTGGTCTCTTATTGATCACCAATGTTTCTTAAGCTTCGTATAAAAAAATTAAATATTTTACCAACAAACATAAGATTGCTACAAAAAATCTCCAAACAAAAGGCTGATATAAATATAAAAATTGGTTAACATCCCATGATGTTAGTTTCATATTTTCTGAACAAAAAATCTTAGCTAATCAACATCTCAAGCTAGACCATGATATCATGTTTTGTATAACTTCCATAGCAAAATAATAATGATCTTTTCCATCTTCTAAACTTGTAT
>JAJOOE010009633.1:0-31700 GCA_036250405.1 Solanum raphanifolium | reverse complement strand
TCTTTTCAGATTTATTTATGATTTAGCTTCCGCATCAGTTTATTTTCTTTAGTATGCTCATGATCATGCCAGCAGGGTTAGCTTGGGATCACTTGTGGTCCTAGGTCCCGTGTCCGCGTCTCGGGGGTAGCTCGGGGCGTGACATCATAATTATGCCTAAACGTGGAAATCGATCCAAGTTAGTCTGTTGGAACGCAACACCCGATCCATTCAACAAGCCACAATCACAATCACAAGTACATTCTCATAATCATACAATCAAGTCATGATTCAATGGCATTCATCAATCATATATCCTCATTTTCAACAAGTGTGGTCAATAATGCAATATCCACATACATACATGTATCATAATGAAACAAGACAACATACATCATACAATCATAGAATCACAAACATCACCTACCTCGAAACAAGCTTGAAACCCTAAGAAACTTGATCCTTCCCTTTCCGAATTCTTTCCGCTTGTTCTTGGTCTACAAACAATCAATATAAAATGGGAATCAATAAACAATCACCAAAAACCTGGATTACTAACAATTCTAACAACCCTAGATCATACCCATGATCCCAAGTATCCCAATTAGGGCCTTTTCCATCATAGTTTCTAGATTAAACCCCCCCCCCCCATCGATAATTACCCATTAGAGTACGTTCTATGGATCAAAAAATGGATTCGGGGAGTTAAAATCTTACATTTATCCTCAAGAATGGTGGAAAACTATTAAGAAAAGCCCGGGGTTTGTTCCTTAGCCCTCAAATTCAAAAATTGTAGAATACAACGTTTTTGGGGTTTATTTACGACTTTAAGTCACGTCTGGCCCGCCACAACTGTCATCACCCCGCCACAACGGTCATCACTCCGCTACAGCGGCCCCGCACTGGCCAGCAAAATCACCGCCAAAGCGGTTTGCACGAAACAATGAGCTATTTTAATAATTTCAATATCCCCATTTCACAACACACCTTCAACCAACGACGCTCAGAAACTACCCGTTTACGCTAAGATCAATTTCGGGAGTTCTACTCACCCGAATTCAATTCTGTAAAGTCGTACGAGTTCCTTAACGACTTATCTATCTACTCATGTAATCAAATTCATAATTAGATCACCCAATTGCTACCAGATTTCCTTAGATCTCCTAGACTCCGATTTCGTCCAAATCTGGACTAGTTGGGAAATCCCAAGTTACTACGAAAAAGTTTTCCGACCCAAAATTTTTCCTCGTTGGCTTTTCTATAACGATGAAATCCGGTCAGTACAACCTTACTATATACGATCAAATATATTGTAGTGAATTTATTGACAAGATTCTGCCTCTCCCCAACGAGAAGACATTGAAATGGCATCAAAGACATTTATTTAAAGTTATTCTACAAGATAGTCAACTGCAAATGAAAGTGTCCATAAGATGATTGTTGCTATTAACAAGTTGAATGAACAATTTACTTGCAACAATGAGGTCACAAATATAGTGATTTTCAAGAATGTATTCGACTAAACTCAAAGCCTCATCATATCCATGAATCTAGAAAATGATATATCAAGATGAGTTCAATCATGCAACATCTTCGTGAATATGATTTGATCACAAAGACACTGTCAATATTTGAAAAGTTGGTATATAAGATTGAATGACATCATCATAAGAAATTAAGTGATGTTTTAATCAGGAGGAGTATAATACGCGTTGCACTCTTTTTTTCTTGACCGAGGTTTTGTCCCACTGGGTTTCCCTGACAAGGTTTTTAATGAGGCAACAAATAATGCGTATCAAAAGGTATGTGTACTCTTTTTCCTTCACTAGAATTTTTTTCCCACAGAGTTTTTTCTAGTAAGATTTTATCAAGGCACATTATCTATGGACATCCAAGGGGGAGTGTCATAAATCCGTTGAATTGTGGATTGTCCATTTGATTACTTCAAGAATTAATTGATGAATTCATGTATGTATAATTCCAAGGTGATATGAACCTTGGTGGATAACTATATATCTACTAGTTTGACTTTTAACAAGGTGACCTTTGGGTATGATATCTCAACACTATAAATAGAGATATCATTCACCATTTGGACAACACCTCTGAATAAGAAGAGAAGCTCTCTCTTTTATCTACATTTCTTGCCTTTTTCTCTTTATAATTATATTATCTTGAGATTGATTTTATAACAAAACTAAATTAATAAAAATAATTACTTCTTTTTAATATAGCGGACAAGAAAAAACTACCTAAACGGAAAAGAAAAATTTTAAAAATAAATAAATAAAGGAAAATGATAAAAATCCTAGAGGTGCGAAGCCCTCGTAAATCATCATATAGGCACACAGCCGAATGATTATTTTCTCGCTTCTCTGAGCCTCGTTCTTTTTCTTTTTGAAGCTTGATCGATAGTATAGAAATAACAAGCGACATTGTTGCAAATACTTTTAGACTGCGAGAAAATGAGTGGTTCAGTGAAGAAGATCGCCGACGTGACTTTCAAGGCCGGCAGGACTATTGATTGGGAAGGAATGGCCAAGCTTCTTGTCACCGATGAAGCTCGCAAGGAGTTCTCCAATCTCCGTCGCGCTTTCGATGATGTCAACTCCCAACTTCAGACCAAGTTCAGCCAGGTTTCCTCTTTCTCTCTATCTGCATTTTTTTTCATAGATATTTTCTGTATATGGATCTAGATTTAGATTGTTACTTTTACTATTCTGCCGTTTTTGGATCTATTATTTGGTGAATTACTAATTTGGTTGACTAAAGCATGAGCTGTTTCATATTTGTCAAGTATGAATGTTTTTATGTCAATTAACAGTTTATGGGAAATGGTGGGGAGAAGGTGGAGTTTTTGTTGAAGGATTGAGTTGTTATGCTGGGATTGATTTTATTGGATTTTGGGTTGTTTAACTAGAAAATTTACGGGGCTGATTTCCATTAAAATTGATTTAACATGATTGTTTTATTAGGAATGATCTCTATAATATGGTTATGGTTTGAACAGTGGTGAACGTTGCCATTTGTACTCTTGCATTTGTTGTATTAGTTGGTTACATGAATGTGGGGAATTCAAGTGGCAAAAGATAATAAAAGGAATTGAATAAAAAAAGAGCTTGCTTCAATCAGTTGATGGCTGACTGATTAGATGATAAAGAAAGGAGATGATGATAAATCAGGTACTGGGTAACCTCTATGCACTAAGGCTTCGACCGATGTGAAGAAATCACAGCCTCTGTTGGATTTTGAACTTGAGACCTCATGGTTCTCAACTCACTTTATTTACCACTAGGCCATATTCTTGGGTGCTTATGTGCATCCTTTCTATTAGTCCCCAAAGGCTTATGCTATAGGTTCTTGGACAAATCCCTTAACTATTATATTTGTATATAAAGGAACAAGAGACCATTAATAGGTTCTTTAACTATTATATTTGTATATAAAGGCAGAAGAAACCATTAATAGGTTCTTTTGTATTGTGCCTGTGTACTTGTTATTCCCTTATTTCTACAACAAACTCAATTTAGTCCCACAAAATAGCAAGTTGAACTAAGCAAATGCAGTAGTAAAAGTAGAAGAAAAGGATACTACGCGAATACCAACTAAAACTAATAAATAAGGAGAAGATGAGCGGGGATTGAAGGAATGAAATCTGTAACTGAAAGAACTGCAGGTGCCTCTTCTCTCTCCTTTTTTTTTTTTTTTTTGTAAAGGAAGACATGTTGGATAATGTGGAAACCTTTACTAGTATTTCTAAATTGTTATGATTAAACTTTAGAGAATTATACAAGAGTCATTTGGATAGAAAATGCAATGTTCAACATTCACATCATGGTTCTTGAGGAACCTGGTTTTGGAGGGACCATGCGAGAACTCTGGATTATTCCCTAGAAACGCATCCTCTTCATCTTAAATAATCAGGTTGCCCTCCATGACCTGAACCAAAAGCAATAGAGATTCAACTGCTTCATAAGTGAACACAATATTCTTTGCGAAAAGCTTTTGATTGAATTATTTTAGTAAATGCTATCATTGCTGGCCTGTACTTTTGCGGGTTTCTTGTATAGGGAAGTACCCTTGTAACCAAGTCTCAGATGCACATTGACACATTTACTTTTGTTAAAAAAGATAGCAACGAGCGGGTTTGTCATTTATCAAATTTTGTATTTTGATACCTATTAAAATTTTCACTAAAAAGAACTACTCAACTTTTAATTCGTATCGGAAGAGTTATCACATAAATATAATGGTATTTGTGAGTTTTCAAAACAACTAGAAAAGATCGCTAACCATGGATAATTCATGGAGTAGTGTAGTGTTACCGATTAATCACTTGTTTTGTAAGTTTTTTCAGATAGATAGTTTTCTCTATTTGGATTATAAATTTAGAGGCTCTAACACTAGAGTGTTCTTCGCTTCTATACCAAGCAGGAACCTGAACCTATCAACTGGGAGTATTACAGAAAAGGAATCGGTTCTCGCTTGGTAGACATGTACAAAGAGGCCTATGACAGTATGTGCAGTTTCAGATTCTCTTTTTCTGTTTGGAATTTTTTTTTCTACTTTATTAGCATGCTCTCGTGGTACCTTTAATGTTATTTCTCTTGTAGTACCTTGAATTTTACATCTCTTGGTTCTCAGAATTTGACTTCAAACTCTTGGCTATAAAACTACAAAACTACTAAGCAGAGTAGTGGTCCTTGTAAGATTTCTCAGGTGTAGGATTTCGTGATATAGTTTTCTATGTAGGTGAACAGTGTGATTAAATGTGAAAAGTCTGAAGCTTTCTTCACATTTTTAGTGGCTTATTTCATGAAGTACAGTTACCTTCCTTTCATGAAGTACAGTTACCTTCCTTCAAAAACTGTGTGAGTTTCATTTTATTAGTGGCTTAATTCATGAGTTCCATGTGCCTGAGTGAGATATTTATCAGTCGATGCATCTACTGTAATATGCACATTGGATGTACAATATGTACCGCCCTAATTCAGTTTAAAATATCTGAAATTTTTGACTTTCATAGTTTCAGAATCCTTTCCTTGAGATCACTTTTTGAACAATGTCTCTGTGGCTCTGCCTGAGATTGTTGGACTTTATTGTACTCCTGTCCCATTTACGTCACACACTTCATTTTAGTAAACGAATAACACATTTCTGTATCTAAAAAATAATTTACTTTAACACTTCCCATTATACCTCTAACAAAATTATTTATACCACAAATATCTAAGGAATATTTTAGACCACAAGTTTTGTAAGTATGTCTGTCTTTCTTGAACTCTCTGCCTAATCAAATACCATCACATAAAATTGGGATAGAGGTAGTAGCAATTACTACATGCATGGTCTTGATTGGGGATTAAATGCTTCTCTATCGAGCTTGTTTTGCATCAAATATGTAGTTTTAGACAAATCATTTATTGTTTGATTGATGAACATTTCAAATGAACCTGGCCTAAGTTTGTGTCTTCAGCCACATTGCAAGAAGTTGTCTTCTACAAGTAACTAATATCTATTGTACTCGGAGTCGAGTTACAGAAAATTTATCTATCTGTCTCTCTTATTGTCAAGTCTGCAAGATGCCTTATCTAAGGATACAGTGCCAGCTTTGTGAGAAATAGATTCTGTCTGTCTTTATACTCTTTGCAAGGATAATAGAAAATTCTGATTTTATTAGTGCATGAGTTGGTCGTCGATGGAGTTACTATACTGTATGAGCTTGTGCTGAGCATGATTACGAACTGAAAAAAATGTATGAAATGGCTCTGGCGATGCCCAATTATACATAGAGTGACAACTTTCTTAAGGGCAAATCGTCGTTTGGTTGTGAGTGTGTTTGTGGGATGTTTGTGTGGTGACTATAAATCATCTCATTAAGGATAAATAAAATTTTAAGAGTTATATGTCACTAAGCTAGCATTTGTCATAGATCTTGGATAAGATTTTAAGAGAGCTTCAAATATTTCTGATGCCCAAAAAAGTCTGTTGGAGTTAATAATACTGGTCTCCTTGTTGATGAAAAGTTCCTTCACAAGATAACCCTGGGACCTTTTTCACTCTGGGAAACTGATTCTTTGAAAAAATGTATGAGTTTACAGCTTGCAAAATAATGTAGCAGCACAATCTTCAGTCAAGCTAATGTTATGCAATGGGAAATTCTTATTTTTGATCTACTTCTCAGAGGGAAATTCTTGTTTTGGAGCAAAAGAGCTAGCTCACACCCTGTATATATGTCAAACTCCAATGATGTTTGTTGGCTTTTTGTAACTGTTTCAACTGTCTTGTGTATATTCTTAACAATGTTTCTTTCAGGCGTTGAGATCCCCAAGTTTGTGGATACGGTGACTCCTCAATATAAACCCAAATTTGACGCCTTGGTAAGTGGAAAAACAATAATCGCCATCCTTACCTTTCTTTGCATGAGTTTTTTTTCTACCTACTTGTTATTGGTATAGTCATACCTATAATAATTAGTTGAAAATTGATATAGGGAATTCTCAATTGCTCAAATCCTACAAACTGTCCTTGTGTTTTAGTGTTGTTGCCACAGAAAGGAATTTACCTTTTGGCATAAAAATAGGTAAAAATTATTGGAGCAAAATGAAAATGATTAAACAGAAAAATACATGAAGTACATATTCCAATAGAAGCATTTTATCAAAAAATATTTTCCATAACAGAAATAAAGTTGAGACACTCTCCTTTGTTGTCAGTGGAATTGTTAGAATATCAGTTACAATATGCACCTGCTTGAAGCCAAATTGACATGTTAATGGTGATTCGATGAAAATGCCAAATCATTACCCCTTTTGTGTACCTTCTTTTCAGAAGTTTCGATTAACACAAGAATAACATGGTTAAATTTGCATATTTTTGGTTTATTCTTTGTAATTATTACAATAATTGTAGTTGGTGGAGCTGAAAGAAACGGAGCAGAAATCTCTGAAGGAATCTGAAAGATTAGAAAAAGAAGTTGCAGACGTGCAAGGGTTGAAGGTCTTCATTTCACCTTATTTCTCCATGTATATATATTCTTATCAGTGAACCCTTTATCTAACCCGGTTTGTTTTGATGATCAGAAAAAACTTAGTACGATGACAGCTGAAGAATACTTTGAGAAGCATCCTGAGCTGAAGAAGAAGTTCGATGATGAAATTCGAAATGATTACTGGGGTTATTAGCAGGTTTTGGGTGAAGTTAGATCTAAGTTGATCGGTGGTTAGGAATAAAAGAAAAAGAAGTAGTAGTTGGTTTGTTTCAAATGTTAACTAGAGTGAATCTCATCACTTGGGCATCCTAATATGGCCTTCCGTTTCGGGGAAAAAGAGATGTTTGAGTTGGAAAAATTCCATCAATTCTCTTTTTGCAATTTCACTAGGCTTTTAGAGATGCAACCCTATCTTTTTACTAGCTCACTGAAACACAACTAACTCTCCATAAAGGAATACTTTCTTTTGAGATACATACTATCCACTTCCTTTCTAACAACCAATAAGTGATAATTACTACATTTGTAATGTAACAGTAAAGACAAATTTAAAGAAACCATGATCTAGACTGGCTAGTGTTTCTTTCAATATAATGGCAATTGGGCAAAACACAACTTCTACTGTATCAACATTCATTTCTATCTTTTTATCTTCAAATACAAGATCAAAGTTTTACCCAAACATCATCGTCTCTCATCAAACATGTATAAAGACAACTTTTGCTTTACGTGATGCACGCTTAAATTCAACAATTCTATTTAATATTCGAGATTCTTCCAAGAGAATCTGGAGATTGATCGGAGACTTGGCTAACAGAAGCTTGATAAGTTGCATCTCCTGCATACTGTCATTAACATCTTTTAGCTTAACTACTGTTAGGTGTTGGAATTCCACATTCTGAAAAGTTTCCACTTCAAGACAATCTAGAACTGGCGTAGTGTGATCAACATTGAACTTCATCTAAGAAAGACATCAAAACTCAACTACGTAACCTTATTGATGATTTGAGTATAAAAAGAAGAAAAGACTGAATTTCCAGATATTGTAAAAATGGGAAGCTTCTTATCAAGCAAAGAGCAGACAAAATCCCATTCGTGTCAAGACGAATACACATGCAAAGACTTTTGACACACAACATATCAACGGGATGCTTTATTGGTATTTCTTGGCCTGTAGAAAGGACCTAGGAAGGAAGAACAAGCCAAAAATCAGGATGACTCCAAGGCCAAAATGCAATAGAATGAGTTATTAAGCAACATTTACCACGTGATCCAAGTGAAGATGCTTGAGATCAGAACAAGACTCAAAAAAGTTTGATGTTAAAAAATTTACAACATCACGCTTTTTCCAGTCCTTACGATAATGCTGGAGAGAAAGGACACATTTTCAAGCAGATAGTTGCGATATCGCCCTTGAATTTCAATGATGTCGCTTAACGTATCTGAGATCATTAGCACCAATTGCTCAAGCGACGGGCAATGAGAGATGAAACTTTCAAGCACAGATCTAGGCTAATTAAACTAACAAATCCTTGGAAGCAGAGGCGAATCCAGAATTTCAAGAAAACGGGTGCACCATTGCTTTAGAATTTTATTTTATTTTTTGTTGAAAAAACGAGTGTTATTAGTTACTAAAAAAATTGAAATGAATTGTGGTTGGCTGGGATTGAACTCAGGACCTTGGTGTTAAAATCTGGCTGTCAAACCAATGAACCATCCAGCAACTTTAAGAACGGGTTCAACAAGTGTTTATTTAATATGTTCTTTAATAATTATACAAGTAATATATCGAATTTAGTCGGAGGACCACGGGTTCGGGTGACCCAATTTTTACACATAAATTCGCCACTGCTTGGAAGTCTGGTGGAGGAAGTAATAAACAGTTTTGGGGAAACAGATGAGTTAAAGTCAAACATTTGAAAAATGAACAAGGCAAATCGAATTGTTTGGAAAGTCTAAGAACAAGATGTTGAATGGTAGTCTCGAGAGAGGAAATGTAATAATCTGCTAATACAAGGGTAGCTTTTCGAATACTGAATGCACAGGGTAAACTTTGTAATTGATCCATCATGGCGGGTGATAATTTCTTGGATAGCGGCTCTAAGGATCTGAGGTTTCCAAGAATGATTGCAAGCGCCTCAGAAAAACGCGTTAGGTATGGAGTTCTACACCAATGTGTTGTCCATCCCTGGACAAAAAAATTGTGCAGAACGCATCTCGAAAAGGCAGACACATAAGAATCTCATCAATTACATCATCAGGAAGATTGCTGGGTACATCCTTCTCTTGATCCATCATAATTTGTCTGTAAAACATAAACAATGATGAAAACACAAAACAAGTATCTCCAACAAAATCACATTGTCAAAAAAATGAATAAAATTAGCGTTCCAAGAATTCATGAACAAAAACGAGAAGTAAACGAATAATTTACTGGTAAAACATAAAAACGGGACTCAAAAGAAAAAGTCAAAAATAAATTGGAGGCCTAAATTTTAATTATTTTTTTTATATCTGAAATTCAAGTTATTTATTATTTTTTTAATTAAAAAAGTTTTATTTTTTTATGGTCTTAAACTATATATATAATTTTTTTTTAATCTTGTGGTCTTAATCATATCATGTACAAGTTAAATTTAAAAATTGATCCATAAAAAAGAAACATTCTTTAATGTTTCAAACTAAAAAAACGACAAATATAGTACCCTTTTTTTGTTAAAAAAGTCTTATAATAATTTTTTTATAACTAAAAAATTAGGCTTTTCGATTTTGGGGCCTAAGACATATGCCTCATTTTTAAAGGCATTGAGCCACCCTGGAATTGATGAACACTTGTTAAAATGAAATTACTCAAAGACACGAAAGAAACGAAAGAGAAAACGATGGATTTTAAGCTTTAAGCTTATGAAGCCACAACTATAATCTAATTAAAATCAGTCAGGTAATCGAAGAAAATCCAAGATTCATACAAAAATAAGCTTTAATCACAACACCCAAACTATAAACCCAATTTAGTTCAAATCAGTGAAAATGATGAGAGAAAGAAATGTAGAAAATCAAAGCGAAAAACTATGGATAAACTTACATTTTCAGAGGAAATTATGAAGCCGCAACTATAATCAAATTAAAATCAATCATCTAATCCAAGATTTTCAAGCTTTAATCACAACACCCAACTAATTTCAACACCAAAATAAATTTAGTGAAAAACGAAAGGGAATACGATCGACAAACTTACTTTTTCAGAGGAAATTAGCTTCTTCTTCTTCTTCTTCTTTGTTTCTTGATCGTACGTTTTCGGCCAACATGAATTACTCTTCTTGTTACCCAAGAAGAAGAGAAATATTTTGAGAAAATGATCAAAATGATTCTTAATGTATTGGGGTTGCTTTATTTTGGTCCTCAATACATTTTAGGTGATTGAAATAATTCTTTATGTATGCCAAAATGTGTTCAATTTAGTCATTTACCCTAAACTTAACTATTTACCCCAAAAACTGTTAAATATAACGATGGGGCTCACATAACTTATAAAATCCATAATTTTTACCATTTTTATTAGCTCAAAGAAAGAGTTTCATGAATTTTAAAACATCATTTTCTCTAACATCTAACCACATAATTATTGTAATAGTGTGAGCTACACATGTTATGTTATGTATTACCTGTTGGAAGGTGTTGAGAGAAGCTAAGATAGACCCTCCAATCCAGACATTGTACTTCCGTTCAGGAGGCGCCACAACCTTGATTTTTCATGCTGCTGGGAGCAAGACTGGTAATTTCCTTGCTCATACGATCAGCAATACCAGGAAACATTGTTGTTCCACCACTGAGGACAATTACAAAATAATTTTGTAATTGTGTGGTTAGTTATTAGAGAATTGTGTTTTAAAATTCATGAAACTCTTTCTTTGAGCTAAAAAAATAGTAAAAATGGTGGATTTTGTAAGTTATGTGGGCCCCACCGTTATATCTAACATTTTTTGGAGGTAAAATGTTAAGTTTAGGGTAAAAGACTAAATTGAACACATTTTGTCATACATGAAGGACTATTTCAATCACCTAAAATATATTGAGGACCAAAATAAAGCAACCCCAATACATCAAAGATCATTTTGATCATTTTCTCGAAATATTTCTCTTAAGTTGCTTTTAATTTATACTACTCATTTTCAGTTTGTTTTTCCATATTTTCATTTTTAGTCCATACAAAAAAAATTATTTCTTTACATTTTTAGTAACTAACTCTCTAATTTTAACTTTTCACCCTAAAATTAGATGACATTTTGATATATTTAAGATATTTTTAATTTACGACCACTAAATATTCAAAAAAAAATTCTTTATTTGTTTAAATATTATATAAAATTAAAATAAATCAAACAAATTTAAATGAAGAAAATAACATTTTATAGCATCTTATCAACACACAACTCTAATTAAATAATTAGTTTAACTTTAGGATAAAATTCCCAAGTTACATTCTCTTAACTTTAGGATAAAAATCTCGAGCTTAAATGTATTGATTAGTATTTGTAATCTTAAAATAGGGAATTATAAAAGTGTTTAATGGAGAATTTTGAAATATAAATGAAAGAGTTCAATTACAAATATCTAGTGAAATGATTTGAATTTATTATGGTAAAAATAATTCAAATTAATTATTTGAATTATTTTCATAATAGAGAGTCTTGGTAATTAATCCTATCGTGCTCATATTTAAATAGAACTCAAAATCAAATTAGGGGAAAGGGAGAAAGTAACATGTGTTTTTCTTGTTCCAAAGGAACACCGTGTGTTTCTTCTCCTTTTTGAGGTGAGAAGAAATCTCTATAAGTATGAGTTCTTCCAACTTAGAAAAATCATAAGTTTTTTATACGATACTTGCCCACACAAGTATATTGAGAGTTCAGGTGTGAACTTTGAATCACTATATAAGATCGCAGAGCTGATGTCGCACTTGCTTCAAGCTTTCTGCTCACACTTCGAAAGGTAATTCTTAAATTAAATTTCAACAAGTTTATGTGTTCTAGCATAATTATGTGTTCTAACATAAACATATGTGTACATATGTTTTCCAACACCATCATCCACCATCAATTTCTGTCATTGTCACTAATGTTGCTGATATTAACAGTGCTACAAATCACACCAATCTCATTTTTAAATTTAGTCCAATCTATTCGATGTTTCTCCCACTAAAGGAGGACAAGAAATTTGGATTTGTGAGTCAAATTATTTATGGCGAAACTCAATTTTTTTCCTAATTTTGTTTAACATGTAAATATATTAATGTAATTTAAAAATAATAATAATAATAATAAAAAATCACATGTATTAAGCACAATTAACTTCAATTAAATATAAGAAATTCATCGAGAGCAGAAATTAAATTTGATTTTTTTTAAAAATCCAATGAACTCTATTTTTTCTGATAGTAATTCATAGGAATTTATTTAATTTTTTGATAAAATTCTATTCTTACTCCTATATCAGTTGATAATGAGTGATCAAAGGATCCTTGTATAATTAATAAAAGGAGGAGAAAAAGGCGGTGTGAAGGATGGTTAGGGTGGGGGGTGCGTTTGTTAACACCTCAGAATGTAGTAGGCTAAGCTAGGGATAAGTGAGAGGGCAAGAGCCAATGAGGGAAGCTTGGGTTGCCTTCACCAAGCACTGTCCACCTCCCACGACCACCATGACGACTCGTGGTGGGGACCACGGCTCGTGCTGATGGCTGTGGTGAGCTCCCAAGCTGCCCCAAAATAGGACCCTCCCCACGAGCCACTAGATGGCTCGTGAAGGCCACCACGAGCCGTGGTCGGGGTCGTGGTCTTGACTTAATTTTTGAGAGTTGAGGGGTGGCAAGTGAAGCCACTGGTCAAGGGTACCACTACGGGTCGTGTGACCTACGGGCCGTGGTGCCCCTCATGGTAGTGAGTCGACAATTATCAGTTCATGGATTTTTGGGTCTTTTCCAATTTTAAGTAAACCAAAACTATGTCGTTTTAGCCAAGATTAGGACCCCTATATAAGTGATTTTAACCCAAAACTCACCCATTAAGGTCATTATTTCCAAACCCAAAAGAAAATCAAAGTTCTTCCTCCCCAAAATATTTCTCTCTAGAAACTTGAAGAAGAAGAAAAGATTCAAGCTAGGATCAAGGTCAATCCTCAATTCCTCCATTGAAGTTAAGCATTGGGCTTTGAGGTATGATAGTTTTCATCCATGGATTCCTTCCATCCATGGAGTTCCCCATTCCTCTATTTCAAAGTTAGAATTCCCCAATTGAGTTAGGATTTTCTTCAATTATCACGGGTTCTCTTCAATGTTGATTTAAATGATTGAATTATGATCTCTTATGCATGAATTGATGAAATACTATGATTTTATGATGATTTTCCCCATGAGCCCATGTAACCCCCATGTTTTCAAGTTATGGATCATGTGATGTGGGATTGTGATTGTAAAGGAAGAGTTTTATGAAATTAAGCATGTATTACTAGTTTTACATGAATTTATGATGAAATCTATATCTAATCCATATTTTCTAAGTATTCATGATTGAAAGTGGGTTTTGAACCTCAAGAGGTAAATTATGGACTTATGTATTTTCTTATGAAATCTATGCAAATGTTTTAAGGATGCTTTGAGAGTAAAGTATCAATGATGATGATCATGATGTGTTATTGAAATGATTTTTCTCATATACACATAAGAGTAAGATGTGAAAGGTTTTTTCACATAATAAGGATTCTTAGGTTGAAAGAGTTTCTCACCTAATTGAATCAAAGAGTAAGAGCTATCCTAATGAAACTAACTTGGATTGGTTATCCTAGGGTACCTTTCCATGAATAACAAGGTCAAGTAAGAAATAACTATTCCGTGGGATTTAGCTTTGCACCGAGAGGATATTGAGATGGAAGCTCTCCCGAGTAGAGGCCAGGTTTCTAGTAGCAATCTCCTTATCCCTTAACTATGTGCTCCCATAGGATGATTGTCTAAAGTAGACATTAGCTAGTGTATCCACTTAAGCTAGAAGTTCATGGTTCTACCTTGGCAAGTAGGACAACCGTTTTCGGTGTGGGAGACACTGGGATCATGTTATAGCTCACATGGTCTCTATGTCGGTTAAGGCTAATTCCCCACATTAATAATGAACTAAGGTTACTTCAAGAAGTATCGCATATGAGTTCAAAGGTTTTAAAGATGATGTTAGCTTGCATTGACTTTGGTTTTATGACTTATGTTTTCTAACTCTCTTATATCATGTTTTAGCTTGGTCAATTGCATGTCATGAAATGAAATGTCCTTTTTAGCATGATTTAAATTTTTTATGCATGGCTATCATACTTGGTACATTGTTTGTACTAACGATGCTCTTGCGTCTATTTCCCCAAATGTAGGGTCCGACAGTCAGGTTTCTGAGTTTCGTGGCTAGTGGTTGAGTTTGAGATTTCCGAGTTTTGGTGAGTCCTCTTGCTTTGAGGATGGACTTCCATTGTTTTAGTTCCTTTTATTGTATTTTCACTTTTGGACATGATGTATGGGCTAGTACCAATTTTATTCTATTGTATTAGATGACTATGATAAGACAAGTGCTTTATTGGACTTGGACTATTGTTTTACTCTTATTGTTCTATTTTTTATGTTATGAGAGAGTGGCTTGTATGGGATTCTTGGGGATCCTATACGCCATGTTACATCTAGGGGTACCCCTGGTCGTGAAAAACCTGGTAATCAGAGCACAGAGCACAAGATTTAGAATGGTCCTAAGATGTCTCATAAGCCACCTCTCGTAGAGTCTTGTTCATAAGTGTGAATCACACCACATTTATGAATGATTTCATTACTCTTAAGTCGTGCGATAGATTTTAACTTTATAAGGTCTCTCTCCTAATCCTTACCCTATTTCTTCAGGATATGGCTACCCGAAGAGCTTATGCTAGAAGGAATGTGAGGGAGTGAGGAACAAGAAGCTCCTCCCCAAGCTCCTCAAGTTCCGGTCGATGCTTTGGCCGAGCAAGTGTCCAATGCAGATTTTAAGGCTGCTTTCCAAGTGTTGGCTCAAGCGGTGACAGCCCAAGCAAATAGAGAGGTTGTGGTTCCCGTGAACCCAAATGTGGGTACGACAGCTTCATGAGTGAGGGACTTTACAAGGATGAATCCTTCGGAGTTTCATGGTTCCAAAGTTGAGGAAGATCCTCAAGAATTTATTGATGAGGTCTATAAGGTTTTGATGATCATGGGAGTTACGCCGGTAGAAAAAGCGGAGTTGGCCGCTTATCAACTAAATGGAGTGGCTCAAACATAGTATAATCAATGGAAGGAAGGGAGATTGGAAGATATGGGTCCTCTTGATTAGGAGAAGTTCAAAGCCACCTTTATTGATAAGTTCTTTCCCCTAGATATGAGGGAAGCCAAGGTGATTGAGTTCATTAACCTCCGGTAAGGGAGTATGCTCTAAATTTCACTCAATTGCCGAAATATGCTTCAACAATGGTTGCGGATTTAAGGGCTTGAATGAGTAAGTTTATTTCGGGGGTGTCCAAAATGGTAGTTAAAGAGTGTCGAACCGCCATGTTCATTCATGACATGGACATCTCTCGTATCATGGAGGATGCACAACAAATTGAGGAGGAAAAACTTAGGGAAAAGTCTAGAGAGGTACATAGGGCTAAGACCGGTGATGGTAATCTCATGCAAGGTCAGATGGACAGGGTCGTCCTTGATTCCGACAAAAGTTTTCCAGCCGAGATTCTTCTAATTCTCTTCCAAAGTTCAACCAAGATAGGGTGTCTGACCCTAAGCCTCAAGAAGGTAATGGTAGTGGATCTTCATTGTCTATGTCTACTTGTACTAAGTGTGTAAGGAAGCACGATGGTAAGTGCCTAGCCGGCACAGATGGTTGTTATGGTTGCGGAAAAAGTGGTCATAGAATAAGGGATTTCCCGGTGATTACAAATAAAGGGAGAGAGGGCAAGCAAGCTACTCCTAGTGGTTCGGGTTCCTATGCTCTTAAGCAAAACCACTTTTATGCTCTTCAGACTAGAGGTGAACAAGAGAGTTCTCCGGATGTGGTTACCAGTATGTTGAAAGTTTTCCAACTAGATGTATATGCTTTACTTGATCCCGGTGCTACTTTGTCTTTTGTGACGCCATATGTGTCAATGAGATTTGATGTGCTCGTTGATGTGTTGTTAGAACCTTTTTCTGTCTCTACTCCTGTTGGAGATTCTATTATGGCTAAGAGGGTCTATAGAAAGTGTCCCATTTCCTTGTCCCATAGAGTTACTCTTGTTGACTTGGTAGAACTTAATATGTTAGATTTTGATGTTACCTTGGGTATGGATTGACTGCACTCATGTTATGCTTCTATTGATTGTAGAACTCATGTAGTCAAGTTTCAGTTTCCAAATGAGCCTGTCCTAGAGTGGAATGAGGGAAATTCTATGCTTATGGGTCAGTTTTTTTTCTTATCTTAAAGCTAGAAAGATGATTTCTAAAGGTTGCTTTCACCATCTAGTAAGGGTGAGGGATGTAGATTTCGAAACCTCTTCTCTTGAGTCGGTTCCCGTTGTAATTGAGTTTTCGGAAGTGTTCCTAAATGATTTACCCAGTATTCCTCCCAAGCAGAAAATAGACTTCGGTATCGACCTTCTCCCAGATATGCAACCTATCTCTATTCCTCCTTACCGTATGGCTCCGACAGAACTTCATAAGTTGAAAGAATAGTTGAAGGATCTGTTATACAAGGGTTTCATCCGACCGAGTATCTCTCTATGAGGTGCTCCAATTTTGTTCATTAGAAAGAAGGATGGTTCTCTTCGTATGTGTATCGACTATCATCAGTTGAACAAGGTGACTATTAAGAATAAGTGTCCTCTTCCGATGATAGATGATTTGTTTGACCAACTTCATCGGGCAAGTTATTTCTCTAAGATTGATCTTCGATTAGGTTATCACCAATTGAGGGTGAGAGAAGATGAGATTCTAAAGATGGCTTTTCGAACTCGGTATGATCATTATGAGTTCCTAGTAATGTCGTTTGGTTTGACTAATGCTCCGGCGGAGTTTATGGACTTGTTGAATAAAGTGTTTAGGCAATACCTTGACATATTTATTATTGTGTTCATTGATGATATTTTGATCTACTCAAGGAGTGAGGACAAGCATATTGATTATTTGAGGATCGTGTTGCAGATTCTTAAAGACCAACAACTTTTTGCAAAGTTTAGCAAATGTGAATTTTGGTTAAGGTCCGTAGCTTTCCTCGATCATATTGTCTTAAGTAAGGGTATTGAGGTAGATCTTAAGTAGAAAGATGCGGTCAAGAGCTGGACTAGACCTCTAACTCCTTTGGATATTAGAAGTTTCTTGGGTTTGGCCGGTTATTATAGAAGGTTTGTTGAGGGGTTTTCTTCTATCGCCTCTCATTTGACGGCTTTGACTCAAAAGAAGGCTAAGTTCATATGGATCGAAAGGTGTGAGCAGAGTTTTCAAGAGTTGAAAGATAGACTTACTACCGCTGCGATGTTGACCTTATCGAAAGGGACATATGGTTTTGTGGTTTATTGTGATGCTTTAAGAATTGGGTTAGGGTGTGTGCTTATCCAAAATGGGAAAGTGATTGCCTATGACTCAAGGCAACTTAAAGTTCATGAAAAGAATTATCCTACCTATGACCTTGAATTAGTGACAGTCGAGAGGACCCAATATACCCTGCCAGAGGTATAGAGACATGACTGGCATGATCACTAAAATGTAATGCCCACAGAGGGGACTTATAAACCTACGGGGACACATAGTTCTGGGACTATGAGAGTGATTGACCCTAGTCCAACTCGGTATTAAGTCTACTCCCAACTGATTATGTAAATAACACATTATGAATGAATTTATGTAATACTGGATACCTCAAAATACTGACATGCTAACTGAAAATGCAACATTAATATATTGATAATGAAACATTCATAATTGGAGCAAGTATAACTGAATAAACTGACCTAGCATGTGTAATTCATGAACTAAACAAATCTACACAACTAGGGTTCTAAATTTCATGCAAGAACTTAAGCAACAACATGATAATTTGATTTGGATAATTCTAACAGCTAAAACCCAATAATTTCTAACATTCAAGAAACCCTAGGTCTAGATAATATCAAGGGAATCACGATTCTGACTGAAATCTAAGGACCTAATGGGTGAATGGAACCCACTAGTGAAATCCCACATACCTGGTGACTAAATTCATTAAGAAATCTTTCGATTTTAGGGCTGGAAATGATGAAAACCTTGCTGCATTTTCCAGAAGGGCTGCTCAACTTTTCTCTCTATTTTGCTCTAAGTTTCGCTTGATTTTGGTGAATGATTGATTAGGTTAGGTTCTAATTTAGTTTCTAGGCTAAAACTGACCAATACCACGTAGTTTAAGTGTCCAACGCATAGGGGAAATGACCAAAACAACCCTACTTAAAAATCTGACACAGTTGACCATGGCCCCTCTGACGGACCGTCAAAGGGACCACAGACCATGGAGCTGGTCGTGGTCCTTGGTTCTGTAGCTGCTGGTTCTGGGGTTACCCTCTACGGTCCACTTTAGAGACCGTGTGAAGGATCACGGACCGTGAAGGTCACCGTGTTCCTTCACTTGGGCTAGTGGCCTACTAACATGGCTTCACGGGAGCCACCACGACCCGTCATCAAGACCTCTACCTGTGAAGGGCCCCGTGGTCTGGTGACTAAGTTTGGTGGGGTTCTTCCTGGCGTACACAAGCCTCCCCATGGCTCGTGGTGTGGTCCACGACCCGTGAAGGGTCCCGTGGTCCACCTCTTTTGGGAGGGCATAAGCCACATGCAGGTTAACAGACCGTGGTTCATTTCACGGTCTGTGAACCCTGTCGTGGTTCATATATTCTGGTGTTTTTCTGCTGCACTTTTTAAGTTTGGTTTATGAGGTGTTACAATATCTCCCCCTTGGGAACATTCGTCCTCGAATAAAGTCTAAAATATCTGGATAGGGAGGGAAAGAGCTGCAAACCCTACCACTAAGTACTAGAAACTGATTTCTGACTGAACTAATTTCCCGGGACATACAAATACGCTGAAAATGCAAGTACAAACTGAAGGAACAAGATGCTAATACTGAAGCTATGCATGAATGACTAAAAAACTGAAGAGGAACTATTACCTCAAGCTAGAGTGGAATCGGATGGAAAGAGATGAGGATACTTGGCCTTCATGGCTGCTTCTGCTTCCCAAGTAGCTCCCTCTAAGGATTGACTCCTCCACAAAACCTTAACTGAAACGACTTCCTTGTTTCTCAACCTTCTAATATGACGATCAATAATCTCAACTGGCACATCTTCATAAGTGAGGCTATCCTTTATAGCCACACTCTCTAAAGATACTATGGATGCTGGATCACCCACACACTTCTTCAACAACGAAATGTGAAAGGCCGGATGTACTGCTGCTAGTTCTGCTGGTAGCTTTAACTCATAAGACACTTTACCAAATCTTTTCAAGATCTTGTAAGGGCCTACATATCTAGGACTGAGCTTCCCTTTCTTGCCAAATCTCATCCCCCTTTATAGGTGATACTTTCACGAAAACCCAATCATTAACTTGGAACTCCAAGTCCCTTCTCCTTAGGTATGCATAGGACTTCTGGCGACTGTGGGCTATCTTAAGTCTATCTCTAATGAGATGCACTTTTTCTATAGCATCATGAACCGAATCTGGACCTATCAAGGCTGCTTCACTTACTTCAAACCAACCAACTGGAGATCTACATCTACGTACATATAATGCCTCATAAGGGGCCATTTGAATGCTGGAATGGTAACTGTTATTGTAGGCGAACTCTATAAGAGGAAGGTGATCATCCCAACTACCCTTGAAGTCGATCACACAAGCTCTCAACATGTCTTCTAAGTTTGGAATGGTACGCTCTGCCTGACCATCCGCCTGTGGATGAAATGTTGTGCTAAGATTAACCTGAGTACCAAGACCTTTCTGAAATGACTTCCAGAAATGAGAGGTAAAATGAGGACCTGTATCTGAGATGATAGACAAAGGAACCCCATGCAACCTTACTATCTCATTAATGTAAAGCTTGGCGTAGTCCTCCGCCGAATATGTAGTCTTAAAAGCCAAAAAGCGCACAGACTTAGTAATTCTGTCAACTATCACCCAAATAGAGTCATGCTGCCTGCGAGTGCGAGGTAAACTTGTAATGAAGTCCATGTTGATCACTTCCCACTTCTATGTAGGAATGTTGATCTCTTGAGTCATACCTCCTGGTTTCCGATATTCTACCTTCACCTGCTGACAATTGAGGCACTTAGCCACAAAATCTGCTATATCCCTTTTTATGCCATTCCACCAAAAAACTTCCCGTAGATCAAATACATCTTAGTCGCACCTGGATGAATAGAATACCTGGAACTATGGGCTTCTGTAAGGATCTGCTGTCTTAACCCACCCACCTTAGGAACACATAAACGACCCTGGTAGCGAAGCACACCATTTCCCCCTTAGGAGAAAACCTCAACTCTCTGCTGATGAACTGCACCCTTCGGTTGAAGCAATATAGGATTACTGTCTTATTTTTCCTTAACCTCCGCTACTAATGAAGATTCTGACCCATTCTGAACTGTTACATCACCATCTGATATGCTCATAAGGCGAACTCCCAAGCAAGCAAGCAAGCATGTGGACATCCTTTGCTAGTTCTTTTCTTTCTTCCTCAACATGTGCTACACTACCCATATATATTCTGCTAAGAGCATATGCTACTACATTGGCCTTACCAGGATGGTAATGCACACTCATATCATAATCCTTGAGGAACTCAAACCATCTCCTCTGGCGAAGATTCAACTCTTTCTAGGTGAACACATACTCAAAGCTCTTATGGTCTGTGAACACATCTATGTGAACACCATACAAGTAATGCCTCCAAATCTTAAGTGCAAACACCACTGCTGCAAGTTCGAGGTCATGAGTCGAATAATTTTTCTCATGCATCTTAAGATGTCTAGAAGCATAAGCTATTACCTTACCTCGCTGCATCAACACACAACTTAGGCCGACTCTGGATGCATCACAATAGATCACATAACCGTCTGAACCCTCTGGTAAAGTCAAACTAGGAGTTGTAGTCAATTTAGTTTTCAATTTTTTAAGCTCTTCTCACACTCATCTGACCACTGAAACTTAACCTTTTTCTGAGTCAACTTAGTCAATGGGGAAACTATAGATGAAAATCCTTCCACGAACTTTCTGTAATAACCAACCAAACCCAAAAAGCTTCTGATATCTGTAGGAGAGGTAGGTCTGGGACATTGTTTCACTGCCTTTATTTTCTGAGAATCCACTCGGATCCCTTCGCTAGACACAAGTAAAGCAACTGATTGTAACCAAAACTCACATTTGCTAGACTTAGCAAACAACTGGCGATCTTTGAGAGTTTGCAGGGCAACCCTCAAATGAGTCACATGTTCTTCCTCATTCCTAGAGTAAATGAGGATATCATCAATAAAGACGATAACGAACATGTCCAAATACTGCTTGAACGCTATGTTCATCAATCCATGAAAGCTGCAGGAGCATTGGTTAGTCCAAATGACATAACTACAAATTCATAATGTCCATACCGAGTTCTGAAGGCTGTTTTTGGGATGTCACTATCTCTGACTCTGAGCTGATGATAACCGGATCCGAGGTCTATCTTTGAAAAATGACTAGCACCCTGAAGTTGGTCAAACAAGTCATCAATCCTGGGGATGGGATACTTATTCTTGATTGTGCCTTTTTTCAACTGTCGATAGTCAATGCACATCTTGAGAGAACCATCTTTCTTTTTCACGAACAACACTGGTGTACCCTATGGGTAAATACTAGGTCTGATGAAACCCTTATCTAGAAGGTCTATCAACTGCTCTTTCAATTCCTTAAGCTCAGCTGGAGCCATTATGTAAGGAGGAATAAAAATAGGCTGGGTATCTAGAAGGAGATCAATTCCTAAGTCAATTTCCCTTTCGGGAGGAACTCCGGTAAGATCTTCTGGAAACACTTCTGGGAACCCATTAACTACTGGAATTGACTCAAAAGTTGGGGTTTCAGAGCTTGAATCCTTAACCCAAACTAGATGATAGATATACCCCTTGGAAATTATCTTTCTGGCCTTAAGGTAAGAAATGAATCGACCCATAGGCGCTAAGCTACTACCCTTCCATTCTAAGATTGGTTCGTCAGGAAACTGGAAACGAATGATCTTAGTTCTACAATCGACTGAGGCATAACTGGAATGTAACCAATCCATGCCTAGAATGATATCAAAGTATACCATTTCTAACTCTACAAGATCTGCTGAGGTGACTTTCTGAGAGACTGTGATAGGGCAATTTCTATATACCCGTCTAGCTATAACTAGGTCACCAACTGAGGTAGAGATTGAAAGGGGTTCTGAGAGAGTTTCTGGACTAACATCGAATTTGACTGCTATATAAAGAGTTACCAAGGACAGAGTAGCCCTTGGATCTAACAAGGCTTAAACATCTAAGTTAAAAGACTCGTAACGTACCAGTGACCACATTAGGAGAATCTTCCTAATCCTGGCGAGCCTATAGAGCATACAACCTGTTCTGGGGTTGACCGCCACCTGTACCAGATGAGTTACCCTGCTGAGTCGAGTGACGTGCTGGCCTTGGTGAAGTTATAGACTGAGCTATACCATTATTACCTCCTTGACCCTATTTAGAAAAATGACAATCCCTCAATTTGTGACTAGACTGACCACACTAAAATCATCATTCCTTTCTTTCGAGACACTCGCTCGGATGGTTCTTACCACATTTTGGACAAGTTGGGTAGGTTCTGGTACCTTAAACACTCTCCTGAGACTTAGAGCCTAATGTCTTACCTTTCTGATTCTTTCAGAATCTGGAGGATGGAGCACTCGCTGATGAAGGTGCTGGGGCTGAAGACTTTTGCTGAACCTGCGAGCGATTTTCACCACCCAATTTCTGTTGAGAATACTCATAGTTGCCTGTCCTCGCCTTTTTGTTCTCGTTAGCCTATTCCCTAAGCTTATCTCCCTCAACCTGCTAAGCATGATTCATGATCCTAGAGATGTTCATATTTTCTAGCAACATAGCGTTTCTACACTCTTTTTTCACTAAGTCGGATACCCCATATAGAAACTTGTTCATTTGAGCCCTGGAATCGGAAACCATGTGAGGAGCATACCTGGAGAGTTTGGTGAACTTGAGTTCGTACTCTTGGACTGACATGCTACCTTGCCTCAAATTCATGAACTCCTGAGCTTTTGTCTCCCTCAACTCTCGTGGTAAGAACATGTCTAGAAAAGTCTCATTGAAACACTCCCAAGTGATAGGAGTCGCATTCATACCCCTGTTTTCCTTCCATTGAGTAAACCAAATGTGAGTCACATCCTTAAACTGGTAAGATGCCAACTCAACCCTATCATTCCCAGTTACTTGCATCACTCCAAATATCTGGTTGACCTCATCTATAAAGTTTTGGGGATCTTCTCCAACTTGCAACCCTAAAAATTCAGGCAGATTCATCCTAACAAAATCACGAATCGTGGCTACCACTGATCCACCACTAGCATTGCAGGAGCTGGAACCTGCTGATTGTTCTAGTTAGTCACACTCTGAGCCAAAAGTTGGATAACTTTCCAAAACTGTGCATTCGAAACTTCCTGATCTGGGACTGGAGGAGTTGCGTTAGTGTTGCTGGCATTCACATTCCTTTGGTAAGCTCTACGAGGAGGCATGATTTGAAACACATAACAACAAGTTAGAAGGTAGATCATACCCACACACGATAAGAATAGCAAGAAAGTGAAGTTTTTCTTAAACACTTCGTAGCCTCCCTCTCATTAGATGTGGTGCACTTCACACCCATGAAAGGGACTCTACTTAGTACGACTTTTCTGACATCCTAGGACACTTAAACCTAATGCTCTGATACTAAGTTTTTCACGCTCCGAAGCTACCCCCAAGGTGTAAACACAGGACCTAGGATTACGAGTGACCCGAAGCTAACCCTGAGCTGGCATATCACAAGCAAAGTTAAAAGAAATACTGAGCGGAAGCTAAATCATGAAATAGCTGAAATGATGAGGAATACCCAATACTGTCCGTATAAACAGAAACTATGAGTTTTAATAAATAACTAAAGTATCAAACTTGAATCTAAAGTTGAATCTAACTATGTCTGAAATAAGCCTCTAACTAACTAGAGATGCTGAGACATGTCCCCAACTAACTCTAGCAAAAATGAAACTAAAAGACTGAAAATGGAAAGATAATATGTCAATTGTCCTCGAAGAATGAGGACTCACAACTGATGCTGCTGAGCTGGAGATCGGGAACTGATCTATGCGTGATCTGACTGCTGAGAACCTAAACCTACATCACGGGAAGATGTAGCGCAGAGTATGCGTCAGTACTTGAAAGGTACTGAGCATGCAGGATAGAATAAAGCTTAATAATATACATAACCGAACAAAGCATATACCTGAGCAATAATATAAGATGAGCATGATACTATACTGAAAACACTAGACATGAACTAACTGAATGCAATGACCAAATTTATACATGCTAAAACTGAATACTGAACTATATCTGATAACCTGATCAATGCAATAGAATGTGACTGTGGGAGCTACTAATAACCAACATAAAACTACGTGAGCTAAATGTGGAGTCCGATGTATACACCCCATTGAGAGGACCCAATATACCCTAAACGAGGTGTAGAGGCATGATTGGCGTGATCACTAAAATACCCACAGAGGGGACTTATCAACCTATGGGGGGACGTAGTTCTGGGACTATGAGGGTGACTGACCCTAGTCCAACTCGATATTAAGTCAACTCCCAACTGATTATGTAAATAACACATTATGATTGAATTTTGGTAATACTGGATAGCTCAAAATACTGAAATGCTAACTGGAAATGCAACATTAATGTACTGATAATGAAACATTTGTTATTGGAGCATGTATAATTGAATAAACTGACATAGCATGAGTAATTCATGAACTAAACGAATCTACACAACTAGGGTTCTGAATTTCATGCAAGAACTTAAGCAATACCATGATAATCTGATTTGGATCATTCTAACAGCTAAAACCCAACAATTTCTAACATTCAAGAAACCCTAGGTCTAGATAATATCAAGGGAATCAAGATTCTGACTGAAATCTAGGGACCTAATAGGTGAAATGAACCAACTAATGAAATCCCACATACCCGGTGACTAAATTCACGGATAAATCTTTCGATTTCGGGGCTGGAACTGATGAAAAGCTTGCTGCATTTTCCTGAAGGGCTGCTCGAGTTTTCTCTCTATTTTGCACTAAGTTTCGCTTGATTTTGGTGAATGATTGATTAAGTTAGGTTCTAATTTAGTTTCTAGGCTAAAACTTACCAAAACCACGTAGTTTAGGGGTTAAACAACGTAGTTTAGGGGTTAAACGACGTAGTTTTGGTGTCCAACAAATAGGGGAAATGACCAAAACAACCCTACTTAAAAATCTGACGTAGTTGACCACGGCCCCTCTGACGGACCGTCAAAGGGACCACTAACCATGGAGCTGGACGTGGTCCTTGGTCCAGTAGCTGCTATCTCTGGGGTTCCCCTATACGCTCCAGTTCATGGACCGTGTGATGGATCACAGACCGTGAAGGTCACCGTGGTCCTTCACTTGGGCTAGGGGCCTACAGACATGGCTTCACGGGAGCCATTACGACTCGTCATCAAGACCACGGCCCGTGAAAGTCCCCGTGGTCTGGTGACTGAGTTTGGTGGGGTTCTGCATGGAATACACGAGCCTCCCCACGACTTGTAAGGTCGTCTACGGCCCGTGAAGGGTCCTGTGGTCCACCTCTTCTAGGAGGGCATGAGCCACGGGCAGGTCAACAGATCATGGTTCCTTTCATGGTCCGTGAACACTGCCGTGGTTCACAGATTCTGGTGTTTTTCTGCTGCCTTTTCTAAGTTTGGTTTCTGAGGTGTTACAGTCGGCAAAAGTCATATGTCGATGTGAGAAGAAAGGATCTTGAGTTTGATGTTCATGATTGGGCTTACTTGAAAATCTCACCCATGAAGGGTGTAATGAGGTTCGGTTAGAAAGGGAAGCTTAGTCCCCAATATGTTGGCTCATATCATAATTTGAGGCGTGTTGGTAAGGTTGCTTATGAGCTAGATTTGCCAAATGAGTTGGCATCGGTGCATTCGGTTTTTCCATGCCTCCATGTTGAAGAAATGCATTGGTGATCCGACATCCATAGTTTCCTTAGAAGGGTTTGGAGTTGATGAGAGTCTCTCTTATGAGGAGGTTCCAGTTGAGAATTTAGAGAGGCAAGTCAAGAAGTTGAGAAACAAGGAAGTCGCTTTCGTGAAAATTTTGTTAAGGAATCGATTGGTTGAGGGTGCTACTTCAGAGGCCGAGGCTGATATGATGTCTCAATATCCTCTTTTTTTCACTTCTACTCCTACTCTAGCTTGAGGTAATGAGTTCCTCTTGGTTTGACCTTTGTTTTGGGAGTCACGTGTTTTTATGTGTTTTCATGATTTCCTTATGTTATGCATGTTCATGAAATAATGTGTTTTGAAAGAAAATGATTTTACATGCTTGATTTTCCTCATGTTGTTGTGCATTGAGTATGAGTTTCCTATAGACTTCATGAGTTGAATTGATGAACATGCTTTAGCTTTGAGAGTGAATTGCATATGGGATCCATGAGATTTTGTTGAGCATGTTATTAGCTTAGAGAAGGTAGTACCTCCTTGAACATGAGAAATTTTGAATATTCATGCATATTGGGTTGTTAGATGTAGTTCCTACTTTCTTTTGATACATTTGAGTTTGTTTAGCTTGGAGTTGATGTTTCCTCCTTATTTATGTGCATTGCATGCATAATGGGCTGATAGAGTTAGCTTAACCCCTCTTATGATGTTTTGAGAACATCCTATCTTGGAGTCGATAGTTCCTCCTTGGTTTCATTCATTGCATTGATAGGTTGAGTTGTTAGTTCCACTCCTAAGCTTTTAGAACGAGTTTGAATCCCATTCGAGAATGAATGGTCCCAAGGGGGAGATATTGTAACACCCCGTAGTCATATGATCTAACTAACAACTTTCCAGATGTTGCAGGTGCCATACCATGCCGACCACCCACGGCCCGTGGATTGGACCACAGACCGTAGGTGTGGTCCATGGTTGGCATGACCAAGTAAAATCTTAGGGTCCAGAACCACGTCCTGACCAATGGACCATTGGTCAGATCATGGTCCGTGGTTCGAAGCCCCAGAAGTCAGGTTGCTGAACCCAACGACGGTCCACTAGGATGGGCCGTGGGTCAGACCACGGTCCGTCGACTGGGTCCGTCGGTGGCTGCTGTCAGTTATTATTATAGGGTTAGTTGGGTCGTTTCCTAATAAATTAGTCCCTAAGCTATGTCGTTTCTTCTATGTTTAGGACCCCCTATATAAGTCTTTTAACCCCCAAATTCACCCCATTTACTTCATTCTTCCAATTTCACAAAAGAATCCCAAAACTCCTCTTAAATAATTCTCTCTGTAGAAACTTGAAGAAGAAGAAGAAGAAGAAGAAGAAGAAGAAGGATTCATCTAGGGTTTCAAGCTAAGGTTCCAATTCCTCCATTGAAGGCTAGTATTTGGAGTCAAGGTATGATATTTTTCATCAATGGGTTTCTTTCATCCATAGAGTTCCCAAATTCCTCTATTTCAAATGGTAGAATTCCCCAATTGAGTTAGGATTTTCTTCAATTAGCATGAGTTCTTATCATTATTGATTTAAATAATTGAATTATGATCTTCTATGCATGAATTGATGTATTGCAATGCTTTTATGATGAATTCCCTCGTGAACCCATGTAATCCCTATGTATTCAAGTTGTGAATCGTATGATGAGGGATTTTGAGTATAAAGCAAGTTTTTTTTATGAAATTAAGCATGTAATGCAAGCCTTACATGTATTTATGATGAAATACTCATGTTTTCTAAGAGTTTATGATTGAAAGTGGGTTTTGACCTCAAGAGGTAAATTATGGACTTATGCATTGTTTATGAAATCTATGTAAATGTTTAAGGGTGCTTTGAGAGTAAAGTACCAATGATAATGTTGTGTTGTGAAAGGATATTCTCACTTCAACACATACTAGCATGATGGGAAAGGTTTTTTCACATAGAAAGGATTCTTAGGTTGAAAGGCTTTCTCACCTAAATGAATCAAGAGCAAGAGCTATCCTAATGAACTAGTTTGGATTGGTTGTCCAAGGGCACCTTTTCCTGAGTAATGAAGTCAAGTAAGAAATGACTATTTCGTGGGAATTTATACTTAGCACCGAGTGGATATTGATTGTGAGATGGAGGATCTCCTGTAGTAGAGGCCGGATTTCCAAAGTAATCTCATGAGATGGAAGCTCCCCCGTAGTAGAGGCCGGGTTTTTAGAAGCAATATCCTTATCCCATAACTATGTGCCTGATGCATATCATGACCAACGACACTAACCTACAGTTCGAGTGTCTACAATCGTCGATAATATAGTAACCCAACCAAGGGTTGGGGTCGTGTCCCTAGGGAGTGGTTTTGAGAATTAGTAAAAAAATAAATTTTAGTTCTAACTAGTCGTAGCTAAAGACATTAGTGATTAAAAACATTGTAAATTAAAAGGGGTGACACAAAAGTGTCAAATATCAATTGGGGGTTTTGTCACAAGTAGTAAAAACAACAAAAAAAACAAGAAGATCAAGTATGGGGACAAGTTCTTGGGGTGTGACTGCAATACAAGTAGAGATAAATCGTTGGGTACATGCTTTCGATAGGAAATTTACAAGATAATAGTGACTAGGCGAAGCTTTAGATGGAAATAAGTTCCCTCTCGGGCAACTTACCCCATTTCAAATGCGTTCCTTTCGGACACCCGTTTACCGCATGAAAGCCAGCCTACGCCTTACCCCACTCACTCTCTCGAGCTGAGTGTTAGGATATGGGACTAGGGCTCACCCTCTCGGGCTGAACCTCATGTCGACCCACTCCTTATGCCATCAGTCTAGCGGTCTTGGTTTCGCGACCTCCCTCCCGGGCAAGCCGAAAACACATGGGTGGTTTTGTATTTGCAACTACAAACCCATTAAATTAAACCACAACCACTAGGTGAAATCACTATTAAAATACATCTATCCTATCAGCAAGCAAGACCCAGCAACAATATCAACACATATTTGCTAAATCACACCCTAAGAATGGGGGATTTTAGCCACACATCAAGAAATAACAAAATACACCTAAAATGATACTAAAATCAAATGGGTATAAGAAATTAAACCTTGATTTAAGCAAAGGAAGAAGAATGGAGAAGACCCACTTCCAACTTGGGGAAGATGAAATCCTTCTTTCTTCAAGCCTCCCAAAAACCCTCTCCAAACTGGAGAGAAAATATCCCAAAAAGTACTAATATATTTTGGAAATTAAAATAAATGTTCGACTGCTTAAAAATTAATAACAAGTTTAGTATTTATAGACTTCAGAAAATAGTGCTGGCGGATCTTTCAGCTAGGTTAGTCGGAATCGTCGATTAACTTGGCGATTTACCCTTTGGTGTAGTTCGTCGCCGTCTTACACTAGCCTTCAACATCGCCATGCTCTGTGTCATTGGGTGACCTATTATTGCTTCAAAGAATTATTCTGCGAAACTCCGACTGCTTCTTTCATCACCTTTTTGATCCTGCTCCCTCAAGGCTTCGTTTACTGGAACAAGAGGCGGAGTGCGTCCCTTCGGCGAATCGCCAAGCGTGCTTGGCGATGCGCAGGCTTCAACTTCTTCGTTCTTTTCAGCCTTTTTGTTCCTTTTTGCGCCTAAGTGTCCATGCTTCCATTAAAACTTCAAATACCTGAAACTTACGAGTTTTCATCAGATATTGAGAAAAAATAAGCATTTGAGGACACTATTTCTATCAAAATAAAGCCCTAAATGAGTCCAATTTGTGGACTCATCAACACCCCCAACTTAAACTTTTGCTTGTCCTCAAGCAAACTTGAGTTCAGCCGTTCAAAAAGGGTGTCTCAAACAGTGCTACACAAGACTCAATCATGAATGCACACAACAAGACTCAATTTACTTATGCAAGGATCAATTGTGTACTCAAAGATTCAAGTTGTGACACACCATTACCAAAGATTCTCATGATCGTAATACTTGCTACTTGTGCAAGTTCAAGCTTAACAAAAAGTATCTAAATGCCCTCACATAAAGAATAATTCCATCTTCACACACATAGGCTAATCAATTTAAGATCAGGAATCAAATGCAATGCTCACACTAAAAAAAGAGGAACACAATGCATGTTTTCACCCATAGGCTTGCCCTTATTTTCCGATCGATCTTCGGTCCGGCTCACTCAAGATAAAAAAGGTCATTCTAAGGCTTGTAATGTTTGTAAATGTATGGCCATTTAGGCTCAGTGACTTTTTCCTCGTGAGATGTGGTATTCTCAAGGTATTCCCTTCTTTTTCTTTATCAATTCTTTTTCTAGTGCTTCTAATTCATCTTTTTATTCACCTCCATTGATTGCTTGGAAACCCAATTTCTTTTGTACTTTATTCCACAGTTTTTTTTTCTTTTTTTTAAGGGGTTTCCATTGTTCTGCAGCACCATGGGTTAAGGGGGACTTTTCTTGCACTTCTTGACTTCTCCTTTTCCTTTCACCACACACCCAACTTAGGCTTTTGGCCTAAGTTGGCTATTTGCTAAACCACAAATCAAGAGGATTATAGGTAATGGGTCAAGTAAGGTCTAGGGTTCATCAATGTTCTTCCAAAGAAAGGTAAGGCTCAAAGGGTGTTCAAAAGAGTTTCACATGCTCACGGGTAGACCACAAAAGCGGTATATGTTAAATTTAGCTCACACTCTTTAAAGTTGCCTAAGATCATCTAAAGAGGACACCTTTCTAAATCAATCAGCCTAACGGGGTAAATTCTAGGTTTATTCATGCATGGTTCAAAGAAAGATAATCACACAAGGCATCGACACTTAAATCAAACAAGACTACACATTTTCGCTAGTGTGCTATGGTCATTACAGGAGAATCAATTCGATAAATGGCTAATCACAACGAGATGCAAAGATTTCAGATATTGTTTATGTAACTTCATTTGGCCTCATCGTAGCCATACATTCATGTTCGTTCGATTGAGAGCACTATTCAAGTCATCGGTATTGATCAAAATCGAGGCTCAATTTTTTGCAAAAGAACAGCCACATTCAACTCACGAGGGGTGGCAAAAATTTGCTAAAAAATTCAAAATTTTTGGAAGGGTCAAAATCATTTTGCAATTAAAAATAAGCGGAGCCACAAGCTTAAACATCCTCAAAAAGCATATAAACATAATTTTGACACAAAACAACCCAAATATATACACAAAACACAAGTATCCGAAACAAGCAAAACAAGGTGGCCTCACACCACCTGTCACGACCCGGGAGCACCCCCAAGTCGTAACAAGGCGTACTCGACCCCGAAGGGGTCTTATACAAGCCACATAGTCATTCATTGCATTCAATAATGAAAATAGTGCGGACTAATAAAAAAACTTATTTACATCCACACATTTAAACTTCTTAAAACAACTTTAAAAACACACAGCGG
>JAJOOE010009632.1:0-25190 GCA_036250405.1 Solanum raphanifolium | reverse complement strand
AAAAATGTAAATATACATAAATGTAAAAAATGATGTATAAAAAGGATTTAAAGGGACATATTTGTCATCTACCTATTTTATCTCGGGATAAGTTATCCTGGAATTACTATACCACCCATGGGGAGGGATAACTTATCCTGGTACTAATTATTAATCCCGGGATAAGTTATCCCGGACTTGCCAACCAAACAACATAATTTTTTTTTTATCCCATCACTATTTCCTTATCCCATCACTATTATTTCTAATCCCTCACACCAAACGAGCCCTTTGGGTAAGGACATACTAATGTAGTGTACAAATTGTCGTTATCCTTTCTTGTCCTCTTCACCAACTAGTCTACTTATGTTGTTGCTGCCAACTTCAAGAAACATAACATTCTTGAATCTCTCAAACTCACAAAACCAAGTTGTGCAATTCTTGAATCTTGAATAATGGGAGAAGAAATTGAGGTGATACATTCTTGGTCTGCGCCAAGGTCCCTAAGCACCAGCCTCATGTACTCTTTTTCCCAGGTGAGGAGTATTCTTTTGTTTACCATCATTCTTGATGAATCAGAGGGGAAAAAGATTCTATTTTTTTCTCTGTGTGAGATGGGGTTCTTGAATAAATGTTGGTTCTTGAAAATTTTGAAGTGGTTCTTGAAAAATCATGAGATTCTTGAATTTCTTGATTTGGTTGACTTTATCTTACACTAGAATGATTTATGTTCACGAATCTTGATATAATGATGCTTCTCAAATCCCCATTCCCTTCAATAAGAGGATGATGGAAGTGGGGTTTGGAAAGTTGATCTTGCATGTCACCTAACAGTGCAATAGCAAATAATTGCTCTGTAGTCTTTGGAATGCCTGTTTGATAATCCTGATTTTCTGTGAATATATATGATGCCTCTTTCCAGCGAAAATAATGCTCCTCCGTAATTTCTATTTGCTTGATTAGATGGTTAAGAATCCTAAGCAGTCTCGACACCTATGTCTTTGTTTGATTAACTAGCGTATATAGTGTTATTTTGATGGTACATGCCCTTTGGCATAAGAGTATTTTCTTGTGTTACAGAGAAATGACATCGAAGTTCTTGATGAACCACTGTATGCAAATTTTTTGCGAGTCACTGGAGTGGATAGACCTTACAAGGAAGAACTTCGATCCGAAATGGTATGTAAGATGAGTACCACATTCATGATTCCCATCTTTTTCTAGTTTTGTCATTCGTGCTGAGTTGCAATTTTGATACCTAGTATAGTAATCTTGATTCTTTTCAATATGGTTACATAATGTATGGCAATGCGCTCTCTGTATCTTGGATTAGAGTAACTTTTATATGAAATAAGCAGGAGAATGATGGAAATAAGGTGGTGAAAGAGGTCATCTACGGTGCAGGAGTAAAGAAGTATCGCTACTGTAAGGTAATCAAGCAAGCATCATAGCTCTATTTATGAATAAAGTTATGAATGCACTAGAAGTTATGATTTGTTCTTTACCAGCCTTGTTGGGTTTTATCGTTCTTACGTTTCTAAGAGAGATTCATTCATATTCATAGTCTTCTAACTCGATATCAGAGGACAAGGAACATCAAGATGAATTTTATTTACTTGTAGAAAAATGTTGGAAATGTGTCTGCTTGCTGCTAAAACTCAGATAACAGTTGTGACAACTTGGGCACCAACGATTTGTATGATTGAGAGTTAGGAACTGAGTGTTACGTCGGAAGGGTATTCAAGATAATTTTGACTATGTGTTCTCCTCTCAGTACTGGTTTCTCCCAAAGCTCCATCATTTTGTGATTGTTCATCAAAGAGTAGTTGGAAGGAGCATGAACTAACACTGTTTCTAGGTACTGGTGCTGTCTAATGCTAGCAAATTGTGGACTTTGTGTAAGACTTGAGTTCTTTACTATGATTATGATTTTTTCTAAATGGTAAAACACACCCTTATGCCAGAAATTTTATATAAAGTAAATTAATAGTTATATAGGAATGCTTGCTATTGCTTGACAACTTTGGCTTGAGTTTTCTGACGAATAAGATGAAGAACCAATAAGTTGTCTAGACAGCTGCAAGCCTGCAAACAAGCATTTAACATTGTGGGTCAAACACTGAGTTTCAAGGGTCTGGTCTTTGATAGGTTTCGAGCACTACATAGTGCTGTAGACAGTTTTGGTAATAGAGATCTGTAATTAGATTATTAATTCAAATTTTCTCACTATTCCTTCTTCCTTCTCGCAGCATATAGCCAAACAACGTGTGCCAGGTTTGACAAATGAATTGATGAAAAGAGGAAAACACTTCATACTGATAAGGAATCCCCTTGATATCTTGGTAAATATAAGTTCAGGTCTTGACTCTTGTTACTGATGGGTTGGTTATAAGTTTCTAATTTATTCAGTCTGTTTTTTTTTTAAAAAAAAATTATGTTCTTTTGTCAACGTACCAAGTAAGCAAATTAATGGAAAATCTCAATACCGATGCATCACTAGCAGCAGGTTCATTACCTTGTGACATTGCTCATCTTATATTTCTCTGTTTATTTTATATTTTATTAATTTTCATTTTCTATTTGATGTAGAAAATGTTATTTCTGCTTCTAACAAATTTAACTTACATGTGCTATGTTGGTAGCCATCCTTTGAGAAGGTTGTACCTCCATCATTTCTTGAGCTGGGGTTGGCAGAGCTGGTCTCTGTATACAGTGAGTTATCTGAATCAGGAAGACCCCCACCAGTTATTGATGCTGCAGATCTTCGAGAAAATCCTGAGGTTCGTTTCCAGTAGCATTATTCAGTTTGAAGCATAATCCCCTTTCATTACTGGTTTATGAAAATATGGTTCTTGGTTCTGCTCATCCTAGTTGGGAATGTTGACAAACTTAGATACTAGAAAGATATGGTCCTTTGTCCAGTGATGCCCAAATTACTGAAATTATGGTTTCAATCACAGCTATTATAGTCGTGCAGTAACATGTAATAACTGATTATTGCTTTGCACTGACTTACGGAGTTGCCAGTGCAAACATTTTCATAGATGGTTTAAGAATTATAGCAATGGCTGCTCATTAGGGTCCTGTCACAACTTCATTGTGTCTGCTTAGTCATTTTACCACTGTATTCAGTGGTATTCCTTCTCTGTGTAGATATATAGGTATTTATGAATAAGAACACTGTTGGAGTAACACAAAAACCTTAATTTGTAGAAAAAGAGGAAAGGAACTGTTATGAATGTGAAATTTTAAGCTATTGTGCTTATATGGTAACACAACTTATCATGTGTTTTCATTATAATAAGCTAAGGCCTAATTTGTGTTTATGCTATCAGTTGGTTTGCTGTGAGAGCCTTCTATGTGCAACTTGATTCATATGAACTAAAGCGTAGGGGTCAGGCTTAGTGTCTCACCAACTATGACTGGTAGGGTCAGCTTCTATTGAATAAATGTTAAGACCTCATTTATAAAAGTATTGTATAGCACTAGTTCTAGTGCAGTTAGTGCAATGCCCAGTCTCCTTTATCTGGTTCAACTTTTCCCCCTCAATTTCCTGTTTCATCTTGTTTTAAACATGGCAGTCTGTTATACCAACTGAAAGAGAAATGAAAAAGAAAAGATAGTTAAAATACCTTCCCCCAACTCTTACATGAGGAATGATCGCAGGATTGAGTGTCTTGATTACTTGTCTAGTTGCTTATAAAGTTTCACAACTTAACATTTTTAAGAATTCTCTGCTAATTGTCTTTCTGCAGGCGACCCTGCGTGGCCTTTGTGAAGACCTTGACATTCCATTTCAAGATTCAATGCTCAGGTAAGCTAAATTCGTGCTAGAACTTTTAACAAGTTGTTGACAATAATCTATCTGGGGTCACCACACTAGAAGATTTTCTATTCTTTAGACAGCCATATTTTGTGTAGACTCTACTTTTTGGTAATACTTTTTTGTATGCGGAAAATTTACCATATTAATGAGATTATGTTACCTTAGAAAATCATCTCTCTGGAGTTAAACAACTGCAACTATACCTAAATCTCAAGCTCGTTGGAGTTTTCAGGTGGGAAGCTGGACCGAAACCATTTGATGGCATCTGGGCACCATGGTGGTATAAAAGTGTGCATAAATCAACAGGTTTTTCTCCAGCAAAGAAATACCCTATGGTATACGGTTCACAGATCCTTGATTACTATTTGGTTATGCAAAAACTTTAATGATTAAACAGAGTATTATAGTGGCATTTAGAAACTCATCTTTAGTGCCATCAGGTTACAAAATAAAGAAGACGGACACTCTTTACTTCAGTTTGTATTATCAAGTATGATTGCATATGAATTCTTTTTCCGGGGATTATCCACAGCTCACATATTATCCTTATTGGCGGAGATATATTGTGCCGAGTGAATTTGAAATGGAGAAAACTATTTAAACAAAGTCTCTTTCATGTCCCACGCTTACCAGTCACCTGTTGTTTTTGCATGTGCAGCACGATGTGTTTTTGTTCAAAATTAATCCCATGAAAGTTGAACCTGTTTGTTGTTACTCAGTCTTAAATTGTTTTGATTTTGCTGGCAGCTTGTTTCTTTCCTAGAACATTCTAAATAATCATGAATAAAGCTAAATGTCACGTGAAAGACATTTGCTCATAGTTTTTCTTTCTAAAAATTTTCAGCCATTTCCAACATCATTGTATGATATGTTGGAGCAAAGCCTACCCTTTTACAACATGCTTAAACGTCATGCTAGACGATCTTCTTCTAATTACCTGAACTCAACTTTACCTCATCCTAGTCTTCCTGTTCCTGCTAATGAGAAGCTGCTTGCATGGGTTGGTGATGAGATTGTGCCTCGTGAGACTGCGAAGGTAAAATGGTAACGTAGTTTACCAAGAATGATATTCGAATAATTTCTGTTCTTTCTGCTCTCCTGCTCAACTAGCTCTCAATTTTTGATCACTGCAAGACATTTTCTAGGTTTCAGTATTTGATTCAATTGTCCAAGGTGGTGATGGAGTTTGGGAGGGGCTTCGAGTGTACGGCGGAAAGGTATTTAAGCTTGAGGAGCATTTAGATAGGTAAGTGACAACAACTAGTGCTAAATTAGTCACCATTAGTCAGATATAAGATGTGGATTGTATGAGGTGAGACCATTGTCATCAAGCTATCTATTTATTCTCTTTGCCTTTTATTATTTCCCCCCTACACCTCAAAGCCCCTAAATATTGGTCGACTTGAATAGTTTTCACCTACTGACAGGCGGCGGTGCAACCAATATTTCTTTCTTTTCATGGTCTAACTATTGTAACGATCATTCAGATGGCTCTACTCTTTTTCCCCATTGATTGTTCCAGTAACACCAGTAATTTGGTTAATTTTCTAGCAGCAACATATTTTTGTACAAATTAGAATAATCCTTTTGGTGCCATTGCTTTTTTCAATGGCACAGTGAGAGTATACTACCTGGGCTTCTTTTATGGAGGTCCAACTGATGTTGTAAATGATGAGAGTATACAGGTAAGAACAAAAGTACATTGAAAAAGAAAAAAGGAACAGTTCACAAACCACAGGTTAAGTCCTCTCTTTTGCTACTGGAGGAAGTTTCTAAACAATGTACTTTGTCGCTTCATGAGCTTTAAGTCTATCTGGATAAGTATCAATGTAATACTAACAACAAAGAATCACCAATTAATTTCAGCACAAGATAGTTTGTAAAATATCTTCCACTTTTGTTGTGTATCATCAAATTTATACCTCATCATTATGGTAAGATGCTTGGACATGAGATGCTTCCTCTGCATAAGATTTAGGATCAGGCTCTACATAATGAAAGATCAACAAGTGTCAGACAGGGGATTACAAGATTTTTGCAGAATAGGAATTTGAGGCATAATCATTTATGTTTATGTAGGGCTATGAGAGATCCAGATCAAACTGTTCAGAGGTGGTTACAAGATAGGAAACCTGCACTGACTTGAACCTATAGACAGGATCAGATTTAACTGTTGTGAAGAGAATTAACTGATTAAGTTGGCGTCTTGATGTAAAATTTAGAGGGAAAATATTAGGCTTGGATGGTTTTGCATGGACATTATAATGAAGGGGCATAATCAAAGAAAAAAACATCAAATGTGTAAAAGAAGATGAAGCATGGATGCAACTCCCTGTGAATGAGTAACTCCAAAGCAAAGATAATGCTTTGCATAACTTGAAAATCAAATTTATCAAAACACGCCTTCATGTGTAATGCAAACACACCAGATAGGGAAAATTATGCAAATGAGTTGCAAGTTCTAATGGTAAGAATTTTTCAATGTAACGACCTATTCTGCCTCCATAATATGAAATGACATAGGATTAATCAGTGAAGATAAAGTTAAATGAATATCAGTTTTGAAACGATTTAGCTTCTTTGATCTGAATCACAGAATAATGTGCCGTATCTATAAAATGCTTTTTCTTGCTCTAAATTTACATTTAAGTTTCCTTTTCTCAGGATGTTCGACTCTGCGAAAGCACTAGCTTTCAGCAATGTACCAACTCGCAAAGAGGTAAAATGCTGTGGCAATTCCCTGTTTGGGTCTAGGTCCTCTAAGCTTTTGATTTCTACATTACAATATGTAGTATAGTTTGTAGAACTTGTGACTTGATGCAAGAATATGTAGGTGAAAGAAGCTATTTTCAGGACTCTTTTAAGAAATGGAATGTTTGATAATGCACATATCCGACTAACTTTGACACGTGGTAAAAAGGTAATCTACATAATTGCTATTACTCTATCTATTCTCATATTCAGTCGTTGTTTTGGAATCTGATATAAATGCATGCCTGGACATTAGGTCATATTATGTTTTTAATTCTAGTTCTCTTTCACTCTGGCCTTAGAATTTCTCATGTTCTTATCATTAGGTAACCTCAGGAATGAGCCCATCATTCAATCGTTATGGATGTACTTTAATTGGTAAGTTGTCTTCTATCATTTTTGTTGTCTGAATGCCTACTTCGTATACTATTTCATTGTTCCTCGGCATGAACAATGTCAGGGTTCAGCCTACACTGTCATCTTGTAAGCATGAAAATTGTTTTATTATGAACTACTCTTGTTTATGAGTTCTTATATCCAAGTTACAGTTGCCTGAAGTTGTCTGAATTAAGAATGTTTCGAACTAGTCAGCAAACCTTTTTCCTGGACTGCATTTCTCTTTCTCTCTCTCTCTCTGTACTTGGTGATGAATAGTCTAGAAAAGAGATATACCAAAGAAATAGATTAACACCATCCTTGAATTTTCAATGTCAATAAAAAGTAAAAGAAAATACATTAAAAAAATGTCCACTTTCTGTACTTTACTGGTGTAGCTATAACTCTTATTTGCCGTCCTCCTTTCTCATATTTTTATTATACCCTTTTTTGTAGTTCTTGCTGAATGGAAACCTCCAGTCTATGACAATGAAAAGGGCTTAATGTTAGTGACGGCAACCACTCGTCGTAATTCACCAAATGTAAGATATTTCTTCTAGTTGAACCTAGTAATTTCATGTGATTCTATGCCTTTTCCTTGCCCCCTTTTTTGGCATAAAAAGTCATTTCGTTTTTATCCTTATTGCTAAAACAATTTCCATTCATCTAGAGATTCTTATTCAAGTGTTCAGATCATCTTTGAGGGAAGTTGTGGTTTTGTTGATAACTCAGCATTCCCCTGATCCTTTGTTTGTTTTACTGCAGGGAGGGGGAGGGTTTACCCTGAAACTTTAGGAAAGGCCTTGAGTTTTTTTTTTTAAAAACCTCTATCATATAGTTGCAATTCGATTATATGCTGTATACTACACCAGATTATTATTTTTTCACATTTCTTCTTCTATGCTTAATTATTTGTAATAAACCAGAATCAGATTTCTACTCAGTAGCATCTTCAAGTGCAAATATCAGGGCTCCATATCTGGTGAAACAATTTCGCTCTTAATTGTTTATCTCTTATAATTTAGAAAAGACGGTTTTTTGTGCTTCTTGTTTTCTCTACTGGAGTTGGTTGCTCATCCTCTCATTGGTCTTTAACTTTATTTAACGGTACAGTGCATGTTAATAGTGATCATTTCTTAAAATGGTGAGTGACAACTTGACATTTTGTCAGTTACAGTCGAGATAGCTATCATAAAGCATGATTATGTTGAGGTATCCTGAGGAACTTCCGTTTGCCTGAAATTAAGGAAAAATAAAAGAAGGATAGAAAATCTGACACTGTGTTACTCTCCTCTGTTTTCAGTTAATTTAGACTTTAACACCATCATGTGGATCCTGTACTTCCAAATTCCTTCATCGGGCTCTTCCATCAAGACTTGAGCCAATTAAAAAAAATCATTCTCTATTAGCTTTATCAGTACCCTGTTATAGAGTACCTTTAGAACAAACTTGATACTGAGTCCAAGTAAGGATGGTGATGTGTTGCTGAGAATAAAACCATGATTTAATGTTCTTCCTTCCCAACCATGTCCATTACCCCAATGTTGGCCAAGGATTGTAATTTCTTCTCATGATTTATATTTAATCCTTGGTTAAGGTATCTAAGTGATCTATGCTTCCTAGTTAATGATGTGGAATAACTTGCTTTTCTGTTGCTGCTACTATCTTAAAACCAAAGATTGAGGAAAGCGATACATAATTCCTTGAACTATCTTTTAAGTGAAAAGACAATGAAGTTCATGTTACTCTGAGCTTTTGATCACTGTTAATAAAATTGTGTTTGGGGTATCTCTTGTCTTAAAGTAACGACTTGTTGTTTCCCTTGCAGAATTTGGATTCAAAGATTCACCATAACAACCTTCTCAACAACATTCTTGCAAAGGTATTTTTCTCTATGCAAATCAATACAATGAGTATTTACATAATCTTTCTATTGTGAGGAAGTTGTAATTGCGATCCAGAAATTCATATTGATAGTTCTTCAGTTTTATGTCTGCTTGCAGATTCTTATCTCACCCTCTGCATTTTAAATACTTTATATTAAGAAATTATAGCAATTTCATTTTTAGAGTCAAATTGATTGGTTATGCAGCTAAAATTTTGTTGGATCAGCTGGAAGTAAGTGAAATGTTTATCCCACTCCCTAATTAAGATTATGAAATGTTTAAATGCCAATAAAAAATATCAATGTAACTAAAAAAGTTGGACATCAACAGTGAACTGGGATGATGGAAGAATTGTTCTATGGTTTAGTAGCTGGACAACTGCTTCTTGACAATTTAAAATTGTGATCATTATACTATGTGGAAATACAAAAGCAACTCCAGTTTGGTGAAGGCCAGGCATTCCTTAGAAATTGCAGTTGTTTCTTGTCTTTGTCATACTACCACACTGTATGATTTGTGTGCATCCACCTGGCTGTAATTGACAGCAATTTCTCCTCTGGTGCAGATAGAAGGTAATAATGCTGGGGCTGATGATGCAATCATGCTTGATAAAGATGGCTATGTGTCAGAAACTAATGCTACAAATATAGTAAGCTCATTTACCTCCTCCTTGAGGTTCCCCATTTCTATCCCTCAGGAGGCAAGCCACACTTTAAGGAAGGTCATTGCATGTCCTTTCCAACAGACTCCTCTTTTATTCTGTAATATCTGCCTGTGTTTGGTGGTATAACCACAAAACTCAAAAGCACATTCTCACACAATTCTGTGGTCATTTAGTTCATTGCAATGGTTTGAGTATTTTTTTTTCTTTTACTTTATTACCAACCATCAGATCTTGTGTTTCTCCTATCTTTGATAAAATATATGATTTTACCCTTTGCAGTTCTTAGTGAAGAAAGGGCGTGTGGTGACACCTCATGCTGATTATTGCCTTCCTGGCATAACTAGAGCAACAGTAAGTTTTAGAAGATCTCTCATTTAGAAGATCTCTTCTTATTTCTCTCCCTCTCTCCCCCTTTTAGTCTTTGATGAAGTGATAAATTTTTAGAGTTATCTGCTTGATGATCAACAATATATTTTGCAGGTTATGGAGCTTGTGCTGAAGGAAAGTTTAGCTTTAGAGGAGCGACGAATTAGCTTATCAGAATTTCACACTGCTGATGAGGTGTATACTCTTAACTATGCATTTGTTCTTTGAAAACCTAGAAAATTTGTTTCAAGCATTACCTAACAACCTTTTTTCTCTTAAAGATGAGCTCAAGACATTGTCAATTATGTTGCTTGTAAATGTGTCTAAGGAAGCTGCTTGAGAAATTATGAAATGAAGGATTTTAACACAAGGTTGGAGTATTCCACCTTGCTTGAATATGGGTTTCGGAGCATTTAGTGTATGCATCATTCTTATCACACAACTCAACCTACTCCATTTTCTGGAGAAACCATTCCTGACAAACTTTACTTTAGCTTGACTACCATTTTAAGCATCTACTGCATCTCTAAAATTGAATAGAGCAGCAGTAATGCAATAATGTTTGGGGTAGCACCGATAATCTATCATTGTGCCTACTGTCACAACAACCCCCCACCCCACCCCCATATTGAGGAAGCTTGCAGCTGTTTTTTGAATATAAAAATCAGATGAAAACCTCTTTATTGTGCATCTCTGTGCCAAAACTAGTGTAACTACAAATACAAATAGTTAAAAAGAGGTTATATCTATTTAGGGGTAAATTCACTTATTTCAATATTTATTCTTCATACCAACAGCTTCTACAAACTCCTTATGCCCAGTGTTTTGCTTCCAACCTTATCTTATCCAAGTCAATGATTTTGTTTTCTTATCAAGACAATATCATTGACCTGGAAAAAAAAGTCGAAAGTAAATATTTATTATTCGTTAAATGAGGTTTCTATATTTGTTTTAGATTCAACTTTGAAAATTGTGTGTATATTGTATTGATGGGCTAGGTAATCACTGCACTAAATGTATGTATCATGAATCATGAAGGGATTAACCATTCCATATCAACTATTATTGAGACTCTCATCTCATTTGGTTTCAATGTGGATTCCTTTTTTGAATTCATTAATATACCGAATACAAGCTTCGTGATTCTTACGCTTGACATTACTGAATTAAAGATGTTCTAAGCATTTTCAGGAAAGTTTAGTTTTCCCACTCTTTGGTCCATGCGATCATTATGCATAAAAGATGCCCACTTTCTTGTTTTCTCACTGACCCGAAGTAATAAGTATATTTTTGCAGTCCAACTCTTCAGTCTGTAATTTGAGGGCATATATTGTGTGCTTCGAGAACACCTTTTGCAAAGTTAATTCCTACACAATTATGCTTCTTCCGTTCCATTATTTGTGATACTACTTATTTTGGAGATGCCTTCTTCTTTCGTTTTAGTTGTTTCTTGCTATCTAGTGTTGAAAAATGTTTGTGTTAAGACGAAGCTTCTCATTTTCATCTTTACTGTCACTAGTGAAGTATGACTCGACCATCACCACCACCGTTGGTTGTCTCGCCATTTTTCTGTTTTTGCTTCCTCTAATATGAATCTTTCACTTCCTGTAGGTGTGGACAACAGGAACTATGGGGGAGCTGAGCCCGGTAGGTTAAAAGTCTTGAAGTGAATTAAAACTTTAGTGTCATGTGGCTGACTCAGTCATACAGAATTGCAACTGTTTCCTTTAACCATTGAATAAATATGTTCACCTGAGGATCCTTGGCTTGGTTTTCAATTGGGGTCAATCCTAATTCACATAATTTTGGCCTGTCAAAGTAGATTGTTTTGAGTCTGCAGGTCATAAATAAATCTATCAACACTCAAAAGTGTGTTCAATTCTCTGAGCTGAAAATCTGAATCTTACCATTGACATGATGATACTGAGTATTCTGGTGCTTAACTTATTCGTGCTGATTTACTATCATACTGAGGGACTATCTTGTTCGTTGCATGGACAGGTTGTCAAAATTGATGGACGTATAGTTGGTGATGGTCGAGTAGGACCTATAACACTGAGATTACAAAATGCTTACAAGAATCTCTCAAAAGATTCAGGAGTGCCCATACCAACCTATGAGAAGAGCTAAATATATAGTTTCCAGGTTCTTATCACCTTCAACTTTACCTTCTTTCATTTTCTTGATTTTTGGTTATCAAGGTCTTTTTTGTGGTTGTGCATTACCTGAGTTTTCTTTTGCACCAATTTAGGCTGTGAAAAAGAAGTCCTCTTGCTACTTTTGACCTATTCATATGGATGCAATTTTCAGGTGTCTCAAAACAACAGAGCTGGAGAAGGGTTGTTCTTCCATCTATACAAAAAAAATCGTGTAATAATGTGGGGGGGCTTGTTTTCATTTCTCCTAGAGGAATATCATTGGAGAGTCTCTCCGCGATTTATCAACGTTCAATTTCATGGTGTTAGCTTATTTATTCAGTCTCAAATTACCGAAGGGTTCATGTATTTTCATTAGGACAGTATTATTCGGTCCATTTTATTAAATCTCTTTTCTTACAAAAAATAAAAAAGAATGGATCTTCTTCCGCAGCTGTTGAGCTGGGTGACTTTAATAATTTTTCTATTTAATCAACAGTCAAAATTTCAAATCTCATCGTTCATGCATTCACATTTCACATAGCTGTAGCTGACTTTAGTATTAACTTCTAACAGCCATATTTATAATACGCGAGTTCATTATTGTGCTTACTAAAATCGTATCTTCCCTAGAGATTAATTACTACATTCTTACAACAACAGCAGCACTCACTGAGATCCTACTGGTCTGAGAAGAGTAGAGTGTACACTCTTACCTCGTCTGTAAAGAGGCTGTTTCCGAAGGACTATTGGCTCAAGTAATTTACTAGATTCTTACATTTGTATGGTATGTCTACACTCTACTCCACCTCGAAAGACATAATTTAAACGAGAAGCATGGATTACAACTCTATATTACCCTTGCTACTGTTAACTTGAATTTCTACTTCTTCTCCAATCCTAGTAAAGTATAAAAATAAAAGACTAGATTCTTTCTAAGTTTTCATAAATATACTTTGGTATTTATGCAGGTAAAATAATACAGGCACCTGCTAGAAAAATGAATGTGTGCATAAACTGTCATGAAATACACCACAATAAGAATAGAGAAAGAAGCAGCATACGATGTGGTAGTGGTATGAAGAACAAAGGGACAGATTTAACTTATCCTAAGTTCCTAACCCTATATATATGTAAATTATTTTTTTACTGAAGTACAAATAATAGATCGCAAACCCAATAAACAACCATATGGGTTGGGGTAGAATTCCGAACTCGAACCCATAAAATTCAAATCATGAATCTGTCTGTATAAGAGATCAACACTTCCACTTCAAAATTTCGTCTGTATAAGAGATCAACACTTCCACTTCAAAATTTCCTTTTTACCATGAACCATCCTTGGCAAATAATTCCCTTTCATTTTAGCGGCTGTAGTTCTTGCTCGTGAGTAACAGTTTCAACACTTCCAACCTGTTCATAAGTTAGAGCCCGTTCTTGCCTTCGCCTCCAAATTAACCATCCAATAGGAGCTGATAGTCCAACTATCAAAACAACTAAAAATGGTACTACTAGGGCCAAGTAATTTCGCGGCCAATGCTTCCTACAAAATTAAAATCATGTCAAATCAAGGATGTGATATCATATTATTAACACAGCACACAAAGCACGAAAAAGATGAAACTACCATGGAAAAGGAATGGTGGAGAAAGAGAGAGAGAATAAAGAACTGTGAGGGGTAGACAAATGAAGGAATTAGCAAAAGAGACAGAAGTAATTGCTTGTATACCTTTTTGGTGGAGGTTCAATGCCCCAATTGAACAATTTATAACTTCCAAAGGAATCCTTTAGATGAGGATGATGATGTTCAGCCAACCTAGCTATTATTTCCTGCATAATATATCATGAATAAATACACATTCTTCAACTCAAAGGATAGCAATACATATTTTAGAACGCTAAGTCACCATTGCAGTGGCATTTGGCATAAGGTCTGTAGATCCTGCTGGAAAGACACCCCATTTAGTGAGGGAATCATTTCCCTTTGTTGAAAAGTTCATTAAGCGAACCTGCAAGGTAAGTGACATCATCATGTGAAATAAGGTTGAATCAACCTACTTGAAAGCATAGTCAGTGCAGTCCGGATAAAAGAGTTGAGTTGCCATAGGTTAAGGATCCTCATAAAAATAGTCAATCCTTGATGAGAATTCGTATAGCTCCCAACCTTGCTTGAGGTTAAGACATAGATGATTGACATATCACGTGTAATAAAGTTAAAACTCAAGACCAGTGGAGATTGAGTAACATACAAGAAATAAGACGTTCAAATATTATATTGAAAGTAGGCTTTCTGAAGCTCGAGTTTTGAAGTTTTTCTGAACTAAGATAAAAAGGACTTCTCAAAACTAACTTCACAAACCCCTAGTTCTGCATAGCCATTTCCTGTGTTATTATGTCGTAGGTTGCCAAAACTTGCTTGTAAATGCTCAACAAGAAAAGAAACTACCTATTCAAACCCTCCCCCAACCACCTCCACCCCCACAACAACAACAAACTTCAATTACAAGCTCTTACTTCTCAGTTTAATTTGGACTAGTACTGTAGCATGGCATCTTTAGACCCCCTTGGAAAGAATAAATCTCAGACATTCTGTTTATGCCAAAATATATGCAGCTTGGCAATGCTGTTTTGATTAAATGAAGGTGTAACTTATCAAAAGAGGAAAAAGTGGTTCTGCCAAAATTACCTGTGAAACATTAACATCCAACTCTTGGGCAATGGAATGGGCAAGTTCTGGAATCCGTAGCTTCAACTCTGAGAAGTTGACACTTAGTGACATGTAAAATGTAACGAGCCCAATTTCAATCTCCACTGCAAGTTGATGTCAAAGATGAATTTGATAACAATGATAAGTATTTCTAATGGACACTAGCAAAACTAAATGAAATCTTGAGCATTTTTTCGGAAGATAAAAGTCAGCTCATTTGAGATTATGCAAAGATAGATGAGATTCATCAAACTGAAATTAGGTAAAAAACATGCCTATGTTCAACAGTGAAAACAGGAAATTATTATGCATGAAACTTTTGGAGATTGTCATTCCTTCCCTCGAGGAAGTTACCACAAAATTCTCATGCTTGTCATCGTTCAGACTTCAGAGTATTCGTGTCACAAAATTCACCAGAAATTTGACAATTGATTACTATAACTTAGTGGAGTGAATTTCAGACAGTCAGGCATATGGTCAGTGCATGCTCCATTAACTATTCAACTTTACTCATTAAACCTTCAAGTTACCTAATTTTGCAGAAGTCCAATAATAAACAAAACTAGCTAACCAACGACATATTTGTATTTCAAGTGTCATCTTTACGAATAGCAAATTTCAAAATGACCATTTATGTAGTAAAATACTGTTGTCCACTAAAATATCCCAAAAAGATGAACACATTGCTTTGGAAATTAGCTTACCAATCACATGAGTTGTGGATTAACAAAATAATAAATGTTGTCTAGCCTATTTAAGATCTGAGTAAATCTGTAATCAAAGTCAGAGAGTTGGACAAAAAGCGGAAAGGGGATAAAAGGGAACCAAGGGTTTTCAGTATTCCTTGAAGTCGTTATTAAAAATTTCCAATTTAATTAAATCTTTCTTCAGCTAAAAGAAGATTGAGAATGTCATGACATCAGAACAATTTTAAACAGACGGTTGCTTCTTATGAAGTTTGGCATGCCAGGGAAACTAGATGATTTACTACATGAATGGAAGGTCATATGTCAACATGAATGGGAATATAAAGACAGCAGCATTCCTGGACCTAAGGGTAAGAGGCAAAATTTCAATTGTCAAAAGTCAAAAGTGATTTGATCAAAGGCAATACATCATAACATCAGCAAGATGCAAATCTAAACTTGATCCTCACTTTCATAAGATTGAAATTTGAAAAGGAAATGACAGTATTGATCTATTTCATTTTATTTTAAGAAGAAGACCAATTGTATTAATCTATACAGATTCAGAACTTCCTAGTAGAAATGCTAAAAAAAAAAAAGCAGTTCTAGTTATGACAGCACCCTAATGGGAAGAGTAACCTTCCAGTAGAATTTAGAAATACTATGTGGAGAAAAGTTGTCTCTTCATACCAGGTATATCGTACCGAGGAGGTCCAGTAGGAGCTGGTGAAGGAGACATATGTGCAGTGGAGTTTGGGTTATCCAAGTCTGAAAGCACTGGTGTAGATGGAGATGGAGATGGAGGTGGAGGAGGAGATAAATTCAGTCTATCCCATAGCTCTGAACAATTAGTTTTCCAAAAACCAATTCTTTCATTTTCACGATCGTAAGTTACAAGAGTGTTGCGAACAACGATTCCTGTTGCAATTAAAAGCATGCATATTTCATCACGGAAGAGTTAGGAAGATAAACTTTGTCAAGTAGTGAGAAGTACCTCCAAGAAGACTAGTTGGATTCTTTCCATTCGGGAAAATTCCTAGGCAATAAGCACCACGTACTTTGAAATGCTTTAAAGCATACAAGTTACATTGGAAAAAGGGGGAAATAATCAATACAAAATAGTAAAAAGAAAAAGAAGCCAGTGGATCTGAAGCCAAAATAGCATCAGGCAAGATAAATAACAAAGTACTAAAGAAGAATAAGATGCCTACCTGGAACAAGTAGTTTTCAGGAGAGATAGTTAGTTTATTTCCATCACTGAAAACCATATCAACAGGCGGAAAGTTCTTTGCGAGCTGTGACACGTCGCTGGAATATATAAGATATTAATAATATGGGTAGCACCAACAATAGGAAGAAAACAAATTTAAACAAGAAAATCATAGACACCAAATTAATTTCAGAACTCTTCGTTTAATACCTTCCAGCCCCTGAAAAGCAGATATCATTAAAACTAGGATCAGGCCCTTTGATCTGTTTTAGAGAATGAAGCTCTTTGATTACCTGAAAAGAAAAATTGAGAGGTTCATTCTAGAAAGGAATAGACTTAGTTGCATTTAAAGATATTACCCATTAGTGATCCACTTATCCCTTCACTAAATATAACACAGCAAAAGCAATGCAAGACAACATCAAAGATGTCTAGAAGCTTGCAAGGAACTCTGAATATAACGAAAATTACTACCTGCTAACATCAACAACAACATACCCAGTGTGTCCACAAGTGGAATCTGGGGAGGGTGGGATGTACGCAGACCTTTCCCCTACCTTTGAGGGGTAAGGAGGTTGTTTCTGATAGAAAAAATAAAAACTAAAAATTAGGAGAGAAAAAATACTTGGACTCTATTCAATAGGCTCAAATTCTCATTCTCTCAATTGCACAATTGAACTCTTTTAACTAGAGTTTTACTAACAAAAAATAAGATAGCACTAACTCCTCGGCTAAAAAAACAACGTTCTACAAATCAGGTTTGGAAGTGTTGTATTACCAAATTGAGAAATTTAAAACATGAAACAACCATAACAAGTGGTTATGCAATGAAAATTATGTCCTTTGATAGCAGAAAAAATGGCGGCAAAAGAAGGAACAATATTAGACTGTGGAGTTACAGGATCAAGAGATATTTGGGTCATTCCTTTTCTTTCAAAAATATGTAGTAGCTAACAAAGCTTTTTATTTTTTTGGCAAGGAAGTAGCTAACAAAGTATCGGCTCACAAACTATTATTGACTAAGAGATTTTAGTTCCAGTCCCACACATGTATAGGAATCTCCGACTACAGGTTGATCCGTGATTAGGACATGGTGGTTTGTGACACCAATATATCAGTGGTGTAAGCAAAATTTTGAATAACAACAAAAATTAATAGATTGACCTACATAATCAAAAACACAACATTCACATGAATATTTTTCTAAGTGAATTTGTTTTGTAATTCCTTACATAAGGTTTCAGAAAATACTGGATCGTCACCTACACAAGCAAATTGTTGATAATTTTTAATTTTTTCAGGAAAATCTTCTCACCAATAGCGTGTTCTTTTGCTACTACTCGTTTTCTCAGGCAGATTTGAATCAAACAAATGACAGAAACATTGGCAAATATGTAGATAACAATATCTTACAGCATTCTTGAAAGCTACAAATACGGCTTCTGGAAGGTAAGCATAGGTGGTACCACTATCAAGAATAGTCCCATGTTTTCCACCAAAAACCTGAGGATTTATTTTCAGCGGCTTCCCAGCTACATGTATCTCCTTCAGCTCAATATTGTAGTACGGGCTGTTGCCATCCGAGACTAGAGTAAATGCGTAAGATTTATCAAGTGTATTTGTTAGGAGGACCTAACATTCCTATGTATATATTCAATTATTTCCAATACATACCTGCGACCAAAATATGATTTGGTAAAGACCATGTGAGCAGGGGTTTTTATTCCACCAAGAACCATCGCCCCACCACCAAAATCCATCCCTCCATAGCACAAGGAGAAAGAATCACTGATTACATGTTTTCCAACAAGTTGATCAACTATACTGACATCCCCTCGACCCAAGCCCATTATTCCATCAGCACGTTGGCTGTAAAGATCACCAGTTTCCGCAATTTCACATCCAAAAACAGCTCGTTGTGGTCCAAGCTCACTTAGATTTCCAAAAGATATGACGTCCTCTCCAAGCAACCCGAAACTTGAACTCATCTCAGCATACCGTCTCTCATAAATACATTGCTGCCTCTTAAGGTCACAGGGACAAGTCTTATCACATTTCACAGATTGATAAGTGCTTGACTTTTCCGGCTGAAACTTAGGATCCTAAGTAAGAAAACATACATAGTACCACAGATCAAAAGAAAGAAATCAAAACGCCACACAATTCTAAGTGAAAAACATAGATAGTCAGAGGCGGACCCATACCTATAAATGGGGGTGCACGTGCACCCGTCAACTTCGGAAAAAATTATGTGTATATATGTAATTCCATCTTGAGAAATTAACAGAAACTACGATATAATTAACAGTGCACTCATGAGGAGCGTATGAGTTCCCTTTTGCCGTTAGTACAAGCCAGAGGAATCACAGACTAGGGTTTGAATCCAGCTAAATCCATTTTTCATTGTTTTTATTTTAAGTTTAGCTTAGAGCTTATATTTAAGTTAAGGTAATATTGGTGCACGCGAAGCCCTTCAAATCCTGGGTTCGCCTAACATAGTACCTCTCTTTAATAATTGTTTATGAAATTACTGAGCTATCAAATCACACAACTGGAAAATTAAGATAAATCTGTAACTTTTACTATATTTATCCAGAAAAAGGAAAGAGAAAACAAAATCACAAAGAGATAGTTGAGAGATGAACTGCCAACCTGATGGTTGCCACATTTTTTACATGAAGAGCAAGGAACATAAGTAACAGTACTCCCTGTATCAACAATAAGAGCAAACTTCTGCAGTGGTGTTCCAATCCAAATATGAGTTGTATAGTATCTGCATCAAAAGTTGAGAAATCAGCAACCAAAACAGTTAGTAACAGTTTCTAATTTAAATTCTGAGCAATAGCTACGAATTCGAACCCGTTGATAAGGAGATCATCATGGAGAGACATGCGAGCACTGGCGGGGCTTTTCTGGAGGTGCCGACGGGAGATTTCAGCACGGCGAGAAGTGTCTTTCGGAGGAAAAAGCGGAAGTAACATGGTTGTGTGACGGCTGCCGTCCGCCGGCGAAGGGAGGAAACCGGAGCTGATATTGGAAACATCAGAAATTCGGATACCGGAAACGACGCCGTAACGTATCAACAGAGAGATCAACGAGAGGCTCACGAGAGTAATGGTGAACTGTTGCCATGCCATTTGAGGTCAAATTATGAGTTGGGTAAATCGGTGCAAATGGACAGGGTAAACAGTTCACCTGCCCAAAAAAGTGATGTTATTACCAAATACATACAAGGATTAATCTTAAGCAAAGGCGCGGAGAAGGGAGTGGGTCGAACGTTGACTTTACGTCTTCTTTTTCCTTTGTTTTTGTCGTGATAATTACTCCTAGTGCTTTGGGTTGTGCCGTTGGTGGTATCATTTTGAAAAAAATCCTTTTTTTTTTTTTAGTTTTCGGATTTCATATTAGAGTTTTCATTAAATTTGAATGACATATCTAGTAAGGATTATTTAGCTGACACTCTCAACAATTTTTTTATATATATTTTAGGCTCAATCTATGTTGATAGGGTATCACTTTTTATATTTTAAAAACATTCTTTCTGTTTTAATGATTAATATGAAAATTTTAGCATAATAATCATATTCATTGACGTATTGGTTTAGATTTTGAGAAAAAACTTGAAAATAAGTAATTATTATTAAAAAAAAAAAGTGAAGAAAAAAGTCTCTTAATATATAAAAAATGATTAGTAAAAGTGAAAATATATTTTTGATACAATTAACAAATTAAAATGAACGGTGGATTAAAATTGTAACACAAGTTTTTTATTCCGATTTATTTTTTCAATACATATATTTGCTCAAAATTTTATAGCCTCTATTCCTTTTAAATTTTCATCTTACTAGGCACATTTTTTATTTTAAATTCATTTTTTTAAGCCTTGTAGTAAAAGCAAAGGGATGCACATGACACTCAATTTTGAATAGCGAAATTAAATATTAATTAATATTTCATTTCATTTTAACATAAATGACCACTGCTGACCGTTGATTATATGTAATCCAACGGTAGGTTAGACTTTCAAGTCCTAATTAATTTTCATAGCTACGATCCATTTTTTGAGGTATTGATTGTTTTTATTGACTCGAATCTTATCAGAAGCACTATGCAGTTAACATCTAATAATAATAATAATAAGATATTACCAAAATTAGCTGCACTATGATAAACAATTTATTTATCATCATATAGAAAAATCTGAAATATAAGTGGAATTTACTTGATCGAAAGGTAGTAGTAGAGAAGTTTTCGTGATCGTTGATTTACACATGATCGAAATTTAGATGGAGAAAATATGAGCTATCTCTTCGTTTGCCAATTCCTCCTGAGCATTTAATTGCCCAATTAGTCGTTGGTCTTTAACTTCTTCTTTTTTTCCTTTAAATGGATTGATCTTTAATTTTTGTCCTTAACAATTAAACTTGTGTCTGTTGGAACATAAACTCTTTAAGGACGTAGAACATAACTTGTGGATATTGTAATGCAAAAATCTAAAGGGATAATTTCATATAAAGTAGTTTTATTTGCACCAAATATAGTCAAGTTTTCATTTTCATTAAAAATAGCCTCAAATTAGCAATATATACCGACACAAAAATTATTTTCAATAAAATGGTCATATGTATATATAATGTATAAATAGTGTATACTCGTGTATAGATCAGAGATGTATATACATCTATATATATTGTTGATGCAATAAAGTATGCATTGTTGGTCAACTTTTTCAATTTCAACCAACAATTCAAAATTTTAGATATGAACTCCTTTGGATGTATCGATTCTTTTGATATAATATTCACTCAAAACGAATCACGTTTATGACATGTCAAATTATAAAAATGATTCACATTTTCCTCCTTTGTTTTTCTTCAATGGCGAAAATAGCATAACAATAGACTAGTAGTGATGCCAAAATTGAAACAGCATGAGAAGGGTAATTTAAAGGAGTTGGAAGAAAGCAAATCATGTTTTACTTCATAGCTACTGTCATCGTCCACTTTCAATTGTCCTAGTTTTCTTTTTAAGAGTCAAACTATAAAAACTTTAACGATTATATTGCGATGTGTTTTTTTGTCATATTGATATGAAAAAAAATGCAATTTATAGTATTTTCATATAGTTCTAAATTTTTGTTTAAAATGTCGAATTATGTAATCTAATTTAACTTTGAAAATTAGCCAAATTGACCTTCGAAAAATATAATATGACAAATAAAAATGGACAGAAGTAGTTATTTTCTTCTGTGTATGACAAAAGGAAGGTTCCAAGAAAGTAATTAGAAGGGAGTTGGAAATTTCCTACGCTGGCTAATGTGTTAAAATTAAGATAGCTGACTGGCTAATTGAAATAATAATGAAAATTGTGCTAATTCTGGTTAATAAAAATTTTAATTATCCCAAATATAAATTTATGTAAAATTGTTCATAATAGCAAATATTTAAATCAAATTAAACGCTATTGCTACTGTTTCATTTAATTCTATTTCGCATCTAATGTTTCAGTTTTCTTGCCATTCAAGTGAGACTTATTGTATACATATACAATTGACAAGCCTAACACAAAAAACATATACATATACAAATAACAACTAATAAAATTTTGTATTTATATACAAATTCAACAATTTATATATAAGTATACATATACAATTGGCAGGCCTAACATATAGAATATATACATATACAAATGAAACTAATAAAAAATTGTATTTGTACAAAGATTCCACACACACACATATATATATATATATAATTGACAAGTTTAACACAAAGAACATATACATACACAAATTAAAGTAAGCATACAAACACAATTTTCATAGACACACGAATTGGCGTCGTGATTTATACAAACCAGAGGCTCTATAGCAAACAAAATATAGCTATAGAGCAAAACTATATCTATAGAGCACTAATATGATTATCCATGACACAAGAATTAAAAACGAAATAGGGGCGAAGTCGAAATAACCCCACTCCTGATTATTTACAAGACTCGAGAACTAAACTGGTCCAACTAACTCCGGGCTGAAAACTAAATTGGGCCTGCTCAGCAGCCCAATGATTCAAACAAAATCATAATAGGGGGAGTTTCCGTAAATAGCACTATTTATGCCCCTATGGTGATATCATTAAGTTTTTAAACATAATACGAATAATTTTTAAAAAAATTAAAAGGCTACCTCAAAAATAATTATAAATTATTATGAGCAGCTTTCAAGTATAACAAACATAAAAATCATATTTGTATATTATAACTATAGTTTGCATAATTGCGCTCCATAGCAAATTTTATGTTTGCTATGGAGCTTTTGATTTGTCTAATTCGTTAGATACATCCAATTTTATACAAATTGTTCAGTTTTGTATAAATTCATTTATACATTGTAATTTGTATAATAAGATTTGTATTTGTATAATTATAAGTGTATAGGATGAAAATATATGTATTTGTATTTGTATATACACTTTCCTCTCGCTTTATACAAACACAAACACATTTTATACATTTTATATCGAAATGTATAAAATGCCTAATTGTATACCGAAAATGGCTAATTGTATACCGAATCAGATGGCAAAAAATGGAATGTTTGCTGCGAATTACAAATAAAATAAATTATGACTATAACATTTAATTTGAATTAATAGTTTGTTATTTCATACAATTTTCCCAATTATGAGCAACTTTATCAACATTAGTTCTCCTTCGATATATAATGGTTATCGCCAGAAATTCTTAATTATTAGCTGAATTAATCTAAACAATTACAAGCATGGGCAGGTTTTTCTGCAAGTAGACATATCATAGAATAAGGTTTTAATTATTCACATTTAATTAAGGTTTTAATCTTAATTATTTAGATCTCAATTATTAAATCGGTCTATTTTATATGTCTGAATTTTAATCATTCAGATTTTAAATATGATAATTGCAATACTATAAACTACTGAAAATGACAAAATAGTACGTTCAAATCATTTAAGCCAGCAATAATAATATAATATAGTATTTGATAATTGAACCGTAGAAATTGACAATCATTTTAATTAAACAGGTGATGTGTATTTGAGAAATTGTTTTATTCTTGTGTGTGACAAAATTAAGATATGAAAAGTCAAAACATCCAATATCTTCATTCAACAAGGAAGACACAAAAATAAAACTAAGATCACAACAAAAAGGCAAGCTATTAGTACTTGACACCACACACATCCATGGTAATGGAGTTTCAATACTCAATTTTTCCTATGGCTATGATGAAAAAAAGATTTCACCACATTAAGTCTAGTATATGTAACCTTACCTCTCTACAAAGCGACTGTTTTCATAGCTTGAATCAATAACCTACTAGTCAAAACTCACAATGAAACAATCTTATCGTAGCCCCGGCCCGAGACTTCCCTTAGGATAAAAAATTAATAATGGACCGTTAGTTCGACAATGTCCAAATTCCAACTAGGGAAAATTGTATATAATAGCAAACTATTAATTCAAATTAAATGCTATAACCACAGTTTGATTTAATTGTAACCTGTAGCAAACTGTTGTCATTCACCTCTCTCCCTGAAATTGTCGCTCGCCAGTCTCTTCCTCGCCTCTCTCACTTTATAAAAACACAATTGTTTAAATTGCGTTTCTGTTTGTATAAAGCGAGAGAAAATTGTATATACACATGCAAATACATATATCTTCGTCCTATACACTTATAATTATATAATACAAATCTTCCCCTGCTCAATTCTCTTTTGTCTTTCTCTCTTTCTCGCTTTATATAAACACAGATTATACAATGTATAATTTGTGTTTGTATAAAGCGCGCGCGAGAGAGAGATTTGATATACAAACATTTTATTTAGATTCAATTGTATACAAATTCAAATTTTATGCAGATATACAAACATAAAATTGAATTGAAAGGCTGCCAACGATTTATACAAACTAGAGACTGCCAACGATTTATACAAATGAGAGCCTGTCAACGATTTTATACAAATCTAATGCCCCCAACGATTTATACAATCTGATGCTCCATGGGGCGCAACTATACAAACTATAGCTATAACATACAAATATGATTTTTATGTTTGCTAAATGTGAAAGTTGCTCTTTCAACCATATATAACCTTGACAACAAAATATATACTATTGACAAATTTGTGTTACCATCACTTAAAAAATTAACACACATTAGGAGAGACCAAATCCTTGAAAATAATCTTTCTGATAGATACACTAAGCAATAATACAGATTATTGTAAGAACCATGAGCTTCATCAACTATGATTAGGACTTATAGTTCCACAATTAATTATTTCCCGTACCCGACCAGATTAATGTGAAAAAGAGTGATATGTTTTTGCAATTTAGTATGATTTTGTTCTTGAGATTGACCCATATATGAGTCAGATTCAATGAAATTTGTTCTCAAGTGAATTTAAATGTAATCATATTTTCAGTGTTCCTCAAAAACTCATGGATACAGTAAAACAAGATTATAACAAGGGAAAAGGGTCAAAAATGCCCTTATACTATGTGAAAGGAACAAATATGCCCTCCGTTTATAGTTTGGCTCAAAAATGCCCTTACCGTCAATACT
>JAJOOE010009631.1:0-34652 GCA_036250405.1 Solanum raphanifolium | reverse complement strand
GGTGGAATGGGGTAAGAAAAATAATTAATTTTTTTTTGGGGATAGTAATACTTTAATTTTTAATTAATATTAATAGTATTTTATTTAATTTTTATCAAGGTGGAATATTTTATTCATGTGGAATGTCATGTGTCAAAGTTTTTTCAAATAAAAGAGAGAGTGCATTACACACACCACAGAGGTGTGTTTCTCAAACTAAAAAGTGATAGTTTAGGTATGAAACTCACACTCTCAATAGTTTAGGTATGAAACTAAAAAAAATGGGATAGTTTAGGTGTGTTTTTTACACTTATCTCTTCATTGAGACTATAATTGTGTGTAATAAATATATAAATTTCATATATTTGCCTTTTTAATAAAAAATTTCTTTATAATATAAGTTTTGTGCTATATTTCTACAAGGTAAGTTAGCTTATTGTATAAGTAGCGAGAACTATCAAAAGTGAAGTCTTGAAGTCAAACCTTTATAAAGTTAGAAATTAAAAAAATATAAACTTCAATTTCAAAATCTAGTGACATGAATACAAAGCTTCTAGAATAGCTTGAACATGATTCAAAATACTACAAATTGCCTGAAAGATAACATGAATAAAGTAAAGATAGATAAGTCTGAATATTGTGAAACAACCAAGAAATTTTTCATATATACATGAAAATCATTACACTTATTATAAAGATATCAAATGTAATTGAAAATAAAAAGTTAAACATAGACTCAACTTTTTAAAGGATAAGGTATCGGATAACTAACTATTGCAGTAGAGTATACTGTTTGGGGTATTGCGAGTATAGACGTGTGTGCCACATGTGGAGTAACACATTACACATACTAGGATAATTTATAGTATAAATTTTAGGAATCACGTAGTTTTAATATGAATTATAATCTATTCCTATTTAGTTTGTAATTACATTAATTCATGAAAAAGTAAAACAAACCGAATACATAATATGTAGCTTGGATATATAATATGTAGCTCGGATACTTTATAAAATAAATCAGATACATAATATATAGCTCGGATATATTAAAAACTAGCTCGGATACATTAAAAACTAACTCGGATACATTATAAAATAATTTAGAATTAGGAGAGAAATAAGGGATTTTAAAGGTTTTTAGAAATAAAAGGGAATATTAGAAATAAGGGAAATATAAGACGTGTATTTCAGTAACTTTTCCTAATTTATATAGAAGGAAATAATTGACACATATAAATCATGACAAATATAAATATTTTAGCCACATAACTATTACATTGAGAAAAAGATTGTCCAACCAAGTGGAGCTAAACATATTAAAATAGGTCCTATCATTTAATTAAAGGTCATATAATAAAATTACTTTTGCTTTTAAAAAAAAAACATATATATGAATGAATATCTTAAGGGATATATAAATAATACTAACAATTATATAATTAATCATGAATATTAGCACTAAGCTAAACAATTGATTTTTTACTTTATCCAATATAACGAATCGAACACTTGAAATGAACTTGCGGCCCCAACTACAACTATAGTATTAGCTTAAAATTCATTATAGAAACACATAAATTTCAATCTTGAATCTGTTTTCTGTAATGATTCAATACATAAATATTTTGTTAATTCAATTGTATCGTACTTCGATCAATAAAAGACATGAATTGTTTAAAATATACATTCAACACATGAATCACGTGTATTTTTGCTCAGATACACTAAAATAGGGAAAGAGGCGGGCGAGATGGGGAGGGAGGCGAGCGAGATGGGGTTATGTATCTTAGATACCTATGAATCACACTATATACATACAAATGTATATATCTAGTGTGATTCACATGTATCTGGTATACCAAATACATAGGAGCGTGGCAAACGAGATGGGAGAGAGTGAACGAGATTTGGTATGTATCCTAAATACATGTGAATTCACGTGAATACACTGTATCTAGAACAAATTCGACCTCATGTATCCTGAGATATATGTATCTAGATATATTTTAACCTATGTGAACACACCAAAATCTGGTTATGTAATAAAACTAAAGTGTATCTAATAAATTAGATTCTAAAATAGTGAAAGCAAGATGCATATGTCTATTTGTTTTAACTTCATACAAGTTTAATCAACTAAAGCTTAGTTAAAAGACACGTTTATATATTATGTCGTTTGACTTTTGTCATTTTCATTTAAATTATTTTATATTTTAATTGATCTTTTATATAAGCTGAAACAATTGACTTGCAGTGTTGGGCCTGTGCTCAGCACGGGCACTCTTATATTAGTAGTATAAGAAAGGTCGGCTCAAATTTTTAAAGTGTTTTTGGATTGATTTTTCGCTTATGACTTAGCTCATGATTCATCTTTAAGGGATTTGATTAAATTAAATCAAACAATAATGTTAGAGTTAATCAAAAGCAAACAATAAATAATCACAATTTAATAGTTTAAGAGTAAAAGATAAATTGAATTTGGGGCCTTCGAGCCTGAATTTTCTGTTGCCTGAAAGGTAGGCTAATGGCCCATTTCTGAGTCTGCTGAAACTTATGGGTTTTGGCCCATTTGGTGTGTATATCAGCTGTATGTATTTATCGTATATCAGAGTATATCAGCTCCTTCCACCTGTGTATTAGCTTTCATTTCGTTTGTACTTCCACTTCCTTTTCTCGAAGACACCTAAGGCTGACTCGATAATGAATTGGGTTTGGGAGATGGGCTGAAAATTTGGAAAAAATTGGGCCGATTGGAATTGGGTCGTTGGGCTGCTGAAAAGTGGGCTGAAATTGGGCCAAACTTGGTCTTAAAATAGGGTAGAGAGTGGTTAGATTTGCAATTAGGAATAGCTACATGGATTTAGATTATAGCCAACTGGAATTTCTAGCATAGCCATACTGAATTAATTTAGTAAAATCAGCTAGTAATTAAATAAGACGAATTAGTATTGATTAATTATTAACTAGCTTCTTAATCTTAACGAAATAAAATAATTAACTTATTTATAAACTTATTAACTCAAAAATATAAACTATTGATTAACTAAACTAATTAACAAAATATTTAAGTAAAAATAAATTATTTTTTAAATGTACTAATTATATATATAATTATAAAACCATACATATTATTTGAAAATTTAAAAAAATAAATACAAAATTGTTAAAAAAATAACTTGAAAATAATTTGAATCTTTAGTTCAAAAGTATTTTTACATTAAAAGGGAAAAAAAACGAATAGTAGAAATATAATAGAAAACTAATGGAGTATTTTAGAGATAACAAAAACATATTAAGGATAAGATTGTACAAGGTCTGTTCAAATCGAAAGTACTTATAAATGATAAATCCTAAGTTTGGAATGAGCACCATATGATTTATAATTGATTTTAGCATGTAACACGGGACTTGTAACATTTATTCGATATTTCTAAATATATAGACAATAACTCACTCAGTATATATAGTCCCACATGATCAGTTTCACGAGGTTAAAATATACACATACCATATTCCTCCTTTATTAAATAAAAATTAAATTTTATTTTAATAGACCATCAACAAAAAAAAAAAACAATATTTATGAATCATAATTAAACACTAGCACAACAACAACAATAATTAAATAACAAGTCAACAACAAGAATTTAAAAAAACCCCTACAAAAGTCAACAACAAGAATAAAATAAATAATTGTTCCCTACAAAGTCGTCCCTATACCTAAAAAATTCGGAAAAAAAATGACATCATCAATAAAATATTAAATTTATAAAATTTTAATAATTCTGAAAACATACATATGGAAAATACATCGTACACACTACACTCAAAACAATAATGAGTTATTTATTTGCAAACATCAAATATTTTTTATTACATAAAATCCAAAAATATTACATTAATCAAATTAAATACACATGGTACATTAATTAATATAATAAACGAACTATATATATCTTTCACTCATTTTGCTCATGTATCTTCATAAATGCTATATACTTCATTTTTATTGAAAAAGAAATCAAAGTGCACATAATATATAGTTACTGAACTCACATGAACTCATAATCGACCGTCTAATTAATTACCGGTGAATTATTATAGTTTGCAACTAAGAAATGGTTTGATAAATAAATACATAATAGGGCCCGTTGAATAAAATGATATGTGTAGCCAAACCAATAACCGAGTTTAATATGTGTTGGTTTTCTATTCTAATTTATATGACATATAGGTAAAATTTAGATAATTAATTAAATGTTAGTATAATTTTGATATATTTTAAGTTGTTAATTATGGTATTTTATAGTACTTTTTAGGTTTATTTTATTGTGATGGAACTTTAATTTGTCAGTAAACCACAAAATAGAGGTAATCTGCAAAGGCTCAAGCCTATTGGATTAGATTATGTTCTCCGTGGGGGACGGTTTTTGTTCAACTCTGATAATCAGAAGCTGAGAGAAAAAATTACATGACAGAACAAACCAAGTCCCAATTTCTTTCGGGACACATATTTTCGAGTATGAAAGACTGAAGGACAATACAGAGGAGATAACTCCTAAGAGAAACTTCATCAGCCTATTCACACTATATTCATTTTAGTGCACTTAATGTTTTCCAAGTTCGAATGTGAGACCTCTATTTGAGGATGTAATAAAACATCATTTACGATTAGAACTAATTGAGCAGCTTGTGTTGTCCCTCTGCTGCTACCATTTCCCCTGCTAAGTCTGAGGCAGTACTAATGGCACAAACCGAAACAAGTCTTGGGTAATTCATGTCTTCTGGCCTTTGCCAACAAGTTGGATCATTTTCAGCATTTGAATATTAGAGATAATGGTCCAAAACACATCTGAACTATCACTTTTTCGCGAGATTCACACTCCAACTATCAGCAATTCCCTTTTCCTACCTGACATGTAGTTTTTCGACGCAGAAAAAAAATAATCTACCCAATAAAGAGACAGATAAATCAAAGAATCCATAGGTCAATAATCAGAGTGTCCTAAAGAGTTACATTTACAAGAGTTGAGGAGACTGGTCACGCTGTCAAATTAATCCAACACTTATGCTGCATCAAGTATACACAAAACAGTCATCAGTTAATTTCAGTGATGTGCAACAAAATGCATATAACACAGCCACCAAGTTGGCCATAAAATCCATCAAAACACATTAATGAGGAATTCATCTTACCTCAGTTTTGAATTTCTTAATGCTTAATTTTTACCTCAAGCTTAACTACTTTTGTACGCTCAGCTCAGCTCAGGTAAAGCACAAAAACAATTGAAATTGTATATTACCTGTGGTCGTATACTCGGGAGCAGCACAACAAAAGGTACCCATTTTACTGTTGATTGGCTCAACTTTGCATTGTAATTCTGTCAATTTATGGTATGGACAGATTGTAAGAGGGCAATAGAAATATTGTTAAAACGATTTGGTTATCTATTATTCATGTAAGCAGTAAGATTTTAGTATGCTTTCACTGTGTATATAGCTTTCCAACAATTGACATCAAGAGCTTTGCTTGCATCTAAATAGATAATCTGAATAAAATACATATGTGGTTTTATATGATTGCTGAAAAAAAAAATGGAAAAGAGGGGTTAGTTTGACGGCTGCGGCGGTAAAGTCGATGAGAAAGTTGAACAGAAATCGGAATCTCTTTTACATAATTTTTTTAAGGACAAATTACTTAACTACACTCCTTTACTTACCTTAATATTCATTTATCCCTACTTATTTCAAAAACCCCTTATTTACCTATGTATCCCGCATGTATCCCGTGCACAATGTTATTTATCCCGCTATGTGGAATGTATCAAACACTATTATTGCTATATGTATAATTCTTGCCAAAGTGATACTTTAAGTTCACGTGTACAAGGCAGCACAAGACTTTTGAGCATTATTCTTACATATATTATAAATTAAGAATTTTGTGATTAATAAATAGTTATCATTAATGTGGTTTATTTATTTATAAAAATTTCCTTCATGAATGTAAAAACTGATGTAACAAAATGGTTGAAAGAGACATTTTTGTCATTTACTTATTTTCTCCCGAGATTACTATACCACTCAAGGGGAGGGATAACTTATCCCGATACTAATTATTAATCCGGAATAAGTTATTCCAGACTTGCCAACCACTTATAATTTAATTCCAGGACTATTTGGTATTATCTTTCGCACCAAACGACCCCTGATTATTTGATATCTATTCCACCTCTCATAAAAGAATTAGGTGTTCACAAAAACACAACATTTGTTCCCAACAGTGACAAGATATTATCATACGGAGATATAAATTTATGTTAATTAAGAGCAGCGCGACATAGAGCTGATGACCCAAGACATAAAATTTAAATTTTCACATATGCAAATCTAAGAACTGAAGTTTGGGTGCTCGTTTGTATATGATAAATCTTTTCTATTACTTCCTTTTGATAAGATCAAAACTATGTGTCCAAAACAAGGTGCTAGCATTAATGACATCATACATGGGGTGTGAGTGGGAAATTACCTCACATATATATTTTTGGAAGTAGGAAATCCTATAAAATCCTAACTCATATGTACAAAAAAGGAATTGAGTGTCGATATGTAACATTTTATTTTACACTTTATAAATTACTACTATCATGGAATTGATCGTCCGCATTACAATTAAGGTAGCTCTCAAATTTGTCTTTGTTTTTACTACTATAAGCATAGCATGGTGGTGGTTACGTCGATGTCGGAGAAATCGTATCACTAATAATATCGATGAACATGAAGCTCCTCCGATATCAACACCAACTATAAATGCACAAGCAGATTTTAAACTTCAAAATATCTGACAAAAGAATAATATATCATCAAAATACTCAGGTAAGCAAAAATCATTGGTTTTATTAATTCTACAAGTCATTATGTGGCTGATCATGTACTCTAGGTACATATCTTATATCTGAGTGGTTTAGAATTTAAATGCGATAATTTCAACTTTTTAAGATTGTTTGCAATATTGATCGACTGTACATTTGAATTTGATAACTTCAAAAAAGATTTTTATGCACGTACTTATAAATTAAAATTTGTTTGAATTAATGGATTAAAACTAGTTGATATAAGCATCTAAATATTCAAAAGCGAATTATTATATTTTCTCCTATTCTATAAGTGAGAATTAGCACTTAGCAAGCAGCACGCCGTTAATTGATAGTGTGCCTCATATTTGCCTACTGATTCTTTTCATTCCAAGTATTTCATTTGAAGCAATTTTGTGATTATGTGGGACGTGTTATTTTCTATTTCTTCATTTTAAGCTTGATTTTCATATTTAATGGTGTGGCAAATTGATAGTGTTATAATTTGTTCGATTTCAAATTTTCAAACATAGGATAATTATGACTTTTAAAAATTACTTTGATAAAATTTGATATTTTAGTAAATGACACTCTTGGATTTTTATTGCAAAGAAAAACTTATTATAAGAAGTATTATTAAGTTTTTTTTTTGAAAATGACTAAACTATTAGTACCAACCAGTATATATGATTTTCTTGTTGAAGCTACCTATATATAACTTCTTTTATCTCCAAAAATAAAATAATATTGGCTTAATATGTTATGTTGAAATATAGTCATCGAAAAATTTGGCAGTGTTCACATGTGATCGATCTATCAAGAGAAATCAATTAGCAAATTGAATGAATTAAGCATTCCGGAAGTAGAAAGAAGTTGTATCGGAAAGGTGGGTTAGTCGCCTAGTGACATCCTAAATCCAATTACTTCACTTCCTTTGAAAGCTTCTGTTTGGCTAATACTTGTATAACAACTTTATTGTTGGTTACAAAGTCATCTTTTATTAGGGAATGTTTTATTCTTTAATGTGGAATATTTCAGTGAAAATTTTGATTTAGTCGGAATTCAATATGAGTATCGAACGTCAAGTGGGAAATCATAATTTTAAAAAATAAATAAATTATTGAGTCAGAGGCAAAATCAGAATTTAAAGTTGATTTGTTAAGTTGAATTCCAAATTAAAAATTTGTATATATTGATTACTAAACTCGACCGAATCCAATCCTATTTATTGAATTTTCCTTTTGGCCTTTTTTTTGTGCAGGGACAAGGAAACATCTATGTAGCCACGGATAACAGCATCACAAGTGAAAATTTTACTATTATTTATTCTAGTTTTGTAATAAAGTGTATTTAATTTATGTATTTGTCTTATATTTAATGAAATAAACACAGCTGAGTTTTGGCAAATAATTTATAATATATGTATCACGTCAAAACAATATTATAACTTATGTTCTTTAATTTGGTTTGTAGATTATTGTATTTTAGTTAAATCAGTTTTTTGTTGCTTAACAATCAGTAATATTGCCAAGGAATTATTGGATTATTTCCTTCCATGATAGAATGGATTAACGTTTTTATAATAACGGCAATGTAAATTTCTTAAAAATTATATCACGTTAACATAGATCAAGTAAAATAAAATGGAGAGAATAGTAATTTGTAACCTTGGATATATCTGATTTATCTTGAGAGAAAGTAATTCATAATTTTGAATACAATGAGAGGTTTAAATTCCTTAAGGTCACACGATAAATTTTATAGTCTCGAATATTTTATATGTAAAGTTTTTTTTTCAAATGATGTATTCGTCTGTTTGAATCATCAAGAATCATCATCGTCTTTCTAAATAAGTGAGAGTTTTTTTTTGAAAAAAAAGCCTGCAACATCTCCAACAAACTATTCTTTAAAATTCATATAAAATAAAATTCAATAATTCTATTAAATAAATTCTCAAAATTAACTGATTTTAAGATAGTGAAAAAGAAGAAGAGAGAAATATCTCCAACAAGCTATTCTTTAAGACACGATGGTAAAAATATAATATAAGCAATAAAAATTTAAGTTAGCATGCATCAAGATTAACTTAGGATCAAACAACACAAATTATCTCATATAAAATACATGTAATACAAATAATGGAGGAATCAAAAGTTAAGACAATTCCACAATATAATGAATTGAAAAAACTTAATTAATTAATTGTATAGAAGAAAAAAAGTTAATTACCCCTATGTAAATAGTAAATTGAGTGTTTTTTTGGCACTAATTAATAATGTTTTAATTTGTGCAGAGGGATAAGGAATGAAGGATAAAGGAAGAATCTATGAAGCAACGTATATCAGCAAAATGAATGTGTAATTTAATTAATGTAATATTTGGGTTTTATGTAATACAAATATTTGATGTTTGTACTCAATCTTGTTTTGAGTACCATAGATTTTTCATTATGTATGTTAATAGATTATTAAACTTTATGAGTAGCCGCCAGAGCGGGATATGTGAGACAATATGTAACTAACGCGAGATCTTATTTTCTCTTTCTTCCAAAAACACCTAAATTAGACGTAAATCACTCCAGAATCCCTCCAAAAGCTGCTCTAGGCTTGGGAAAGAAGGAGGAACAAATTCCTAGTGTGGGGAGGTCTATAGCTTGCGGATTTCTAGTCAAATCCACCGTCCCGTCTTTCGAAAACCAAAGATTCATCTATAATCCTCTGCGAATGCTTGGCGCCAGGTAGGCTAGGTTTATTAATCTTTTCATTTCTACCTTCATGGATGTACACCTTCAAATTATCTAATCATATTGCCTTTATGAGAAATAAATGTTTTTCACCATAAATCAATAAAAATAATTGCGCTTTAGAACATTCTTTTTCCATCGAATTAGCTCAACGTAAAAATGTATGCTGAAAAAATAAATTCTCAATGAATTAGTGGGAATAAAGCTTCCTATTTTTTTCATATAAAACAATTATATTTTTTTATTTTTACACCAATTCAATTATTATTTTTCTAATTACAGAAATAGCCACCTAATATATTTTTTTACTAATAATTAGAATAAAGAAAAGGTCAGCCGTTGGTGTCTCCCTTAACCAAGGCTACCAATATATGATTTATATATAGACAATAGAGTTTTAATACAAAACAAAATCTATCTTAATTAGGACTTGCAATTTACATAGGAGACATGTGAATATCTACGGAGGAATCCTAATTAGGATTCGATCATCTAACACCCCCCGGCAAGCGCATGTCGGGTTTGGAGACAGTGAGCTTGGACTGTATATGAGTAAATCGAGAGGAGCTTAGAGCTTTAGTAAATACATCCGCAATTTGATCAGTTGAAGGAATACATTGAACACAAAGCTGTCCGCAAGCAACCTTCTCTCGAACAAAATGATAGTCAATTTCAATATGCTTCGACCTTTGATGAAAGACAAGATTGGCAGTGAGATAAATGGCACTGATGTTGTCACAGAATATCATGTGAGGACGAGGACATGGCAACCGAAGTTCCTTAAGCAAACTTGTTATCCAGGATACTTCTGATGCGGCAAATGCAATGGCACAATATTTAGCTTCAGTGCTAGACCGAGCTACTACTTTTTGCTTTCGCGAGGACCAACTTATTAGATTAGGACCATAATATACATCAAAGCCATGATGAGAGCGACGAACATCAGGATCAACAGCCCACCTTGCATCACAGTAGACATTTATAATAGAGGAAGCAGATGGCATGATGGTTATTCCATGTGTAAGGGAGCCTTTGAGATAACGAAGAATTCGTTTCACAATTTTCCAATGATCCAAGGTAGGATTATGCATATATTGACAAACACGCATATTGTAATTAATAATATGCTTTGTCACTAAAAAAGTTATTACTACCGACAAAATTTTTTTAACCCCTCCCCAGGAGCAACTCCCACATTATGCTTTCTTGGGGACTCAAACTCACAACCTTATGGTTGGAGGTGAGGAGTGCTTACCATCCGATCAACTATCTCTTGTTTCTCATTTTTATTTTATTTTTAACTTCATTCACTTCTTTCAAATTTAACTTCTGTAGAAATAATATATTATATGATTATTTATACACTTACACAAATGCATGAAATTTACCACCCGCAATTCATTCAAATGTAAATATTTTAATTAAACTGTATATTTTTTAAAATATCTTTAAATACATTCAGTACGAGTCTGTCATTTTATTTATTTATTTTTATAAATTATATAAATTATTCAGTACAATTATAAATTTATATAAAATTAAACTTTAGATTTTATTTAAAAAAATGAATAATCGGTTCAATTCGATCAGTAAATCAATTGTTTTGAAAAAAACATCGATACCCATAACTATAGTACTTCATCATAATATATTTGAAATCCTAGTTGGTTCATTTCTTTCATTTTGTGCTTTCATTTTTTAGTTTATTTCAATTTTCACACTAATGGAAAAAGTTCATAGAAATTAATGAAATATTTCGCACCTTTGCAAAGTCTAAGTTTGTAAGTCGATGTTATCACTATATAGTTGCTCTACGTACGTATGTGGAATTACAATTAAATATGTACATATTTTTAGGCAGAAGAAAATAGATCAACTTAGTCTATGTAGTTTACCAATCACAAATTAATAGACACGCTAAAAAATTAGCACCAAGACTTGAGAAATTGTTTTTTCTATCGTCTTATCGATGAAAGTGTATCAAATAAAAAATAAAAATGTTAAACAAACAAATATTAACAATATAGTGGTAGAACCGTAACCCACTCACGGTACTTATAACCTGGATTATATTTTTCAAATGATGCATTTTATAATTGCATAATTTAAAAAAATTGATGAATTTGAACTTTTTCATTTTTACTAAATCGATTGAATTCGTTGATTTTAATATTTTTCCTCGCCAATTAACGAATGGACTCTGTCTATTTCTTATGAACCACTTGGATTATTCTTTTTGTAAGTTGTCACTTGTAATTATCAACAATTTTAGCCAAAAAAAATTGTATTTAGCTATGAATTTTTTTTGTACCAAATAGTTGAATTATTCACTACAAATTTTAAGTCGTCGCTATTTAACACCTTACATATTTTGTGACAATTTTTTTGTTGTCACTAAATCACAGATTGATTAGAGACAATAAAATCTTTTGTCACCAATTATTTATACTATTCGTGACGAAAATAAATGTCATAATTAAATCTAAATTTTTATAGCTATAACTTATAATATTTAACTACGAACTCTAATTTGTCGATATTGTAACAACATATTTTTTTATATGATTTTTTTTTGTGTCCAAAAATTAATTTGTCATGAATTAGATACATTATTAGTGACGAAATAATGTGTCACTCATAACTTTAAATTCGTGACTAACACTACTTAACAAATGGCGCCAATTAATTTTTTGGTAGGAAACTTTAGTGGACAAAACTTTGCTACGAATTTTTATGTTTCGTCACTAAAAGTATGTGTCTCATATATTTAAGCACGAAAAGTAAATTTTGTCACTAAAAGCGAACAATTAGTGATGAATTTGATGTCGTAGCTAATAATTTTGTAGCTATATATCATATTTGTTGTAGTGAACTAGGGGTGTACATGACCGGGTTAGTTAAAGTTTTTCAAATATCAAACCAAACCATTTGTATAAAGTTTAAATTTATAAACCAAACCAAACTAATAAAATTTGGATTTTTTCGGGTTTTTCAACCTCGGGTTGGTTCGGGTTTTTCAAATACCAAACCAAACCATTGTGTCAAATTTTTAAATTTATAAATCAAACCAAACAAATAAACCTCTGATTTTTCCAGATTTTTAGATTTTTTTGGTAAAGTTTGCATACAAACATATAATTAACTTGTGTTGTAAATATTTCTTTAGTCCAACCAAAATACAATTATCTAAGGTGTTTCTTAAGAAAATAACACAAAATATGAGATGAGTACTGATAACACTAAAATATTCAATAAAAAATAATAATGAAATCACCATAGAAAATAAATATTGCAAAGTCATATTGAAAATGATCATAATTTAAAAGTACTAAATCATGCTAAAAAAAGTTTAATAAGTATTAGTTACATTACTAAATATTTAAGGAAAATTAAAATTAGATTATGTATTTTAATTGTCTAAACTAATGTAAAACTAAAGAACAAATATTCATTCTTAGTATTGAATTGATTTCCTTTTTGCATTAGTATTAATTTGATTTTGATTTAAGTTTTATTATAATTATCAACATCTATGAACTATAATCTTTATTGGACCTTTCCGAATTCTAAGTTTTAAACTTGAAATAATATATTAAAAGATAAAAACTATGAAATAGTATAAGAAATTTTTAAAAATTATATCAAAGTAAATATTTTTATGTATAAAATAAAATTTTAAAATTACATATATAATGTCGGGTTGGTTTCGTCTCGGGTTGTTTTTTTTAGTTAAAACCAAATCAATCCAAATATAGTCGGGTTTTTTTTTCCAATACCAAACCAAGTCAAACCAAACCACTAGTCGGATTTTTTTTCCGATTTGACTCGATTTTCGGTTCAATTTTGTACACCCTATAATCAACTACCCAAGTCAAACAAATACATGCAATGCAAGGATTTTTTCAAACCTCTAATATCAACCAAAAAAAAAAGTAAATTAGAAAATATTGTCATGATTTCCTTTTTAGAGTTGATGGGAAAAATCATATGTTCATGTACTCCCTCCATGAACTTTTAATTGTCATGATTTCCTTTTTAGAGTCAAACTATAACAACTTTGACAAACATTTTACGATATAATGGTACCGAAGGGGACAATATGTAGTTGGTATTGGAAGAAACTGAGTGCTTTGAAGATGGAGATGCTCCAATGGTACCAAAGGGACAATATGATTCGACACCAAATGGCACATACTCTATGACCAGTAGCTACGAAGCCATGCTAGGTCTGTTACACAAATGTCCAGAGGCAGACTTGCTTTGGAGATCTATTATGCAGCCTGGCATGCATACCAAGGAAGACTGCTCACTACAGATAGATTACAGATATGCATACAGCCATTTGATCTCCATCAAAATCGGCATTGAATCCCTTGCAAACTAATGGATGTAAACAAATAGCTCACCCCTCCACTAAAACGGGCTGGAATGCCTGTATGCCTAATCTATGCAGCGTAGGTTCTCTATTCAGCAATACATGGTGTCCCTGTGTGAGAAAGATTGTGCTCATGAAACGCACCAACATTTGTTCACTGAATGTCATTGGGGGAATACAACATATTTAACATTCCTTCAAGTAATACACAAATTTAACATTTTTTTTACTGTTTTTAAAGTATTAATTGTTATCTATTGTTCAAAAACAAGAAAAGCTAGCATTCCTCTTCTTTGAGCAAAGTCAAAGATAACATTATACTGAGGAAATTGAATTCAGGCAAATCAACCAAAATTTTGATATCCAAACACCAAAAATTCTTGTTGACACCATAAGGGTTCAAAATAAAGTCAAAGGGGGCAACAACTGAGAAAGCAACACAATATCTAGAATGAACAAAACTTTAGACATTCGACATGATAAGAAAATGGTAAAGGAACACAATAGTTCTTCAAGTATCTTCTAATCAATCTAGGGAGGAGGGGACACATTAAACTCTTCCATCTTCAAAGGTCTTGGACACTCAAACCTACATATCAAAATATACTCAAAACAATGAGATTCATGATCATCTATAAGTAGCAATTATAGAGCAATAAAACTAGTCAACTGGACAACTTAACTAAAGTGAAAGCACCAAAAGATAAGTGTACCTGGAGGAAGTGACTGCTTCAACTTGTCAGCCTTCTCAAAGTCGGACACACAGAGTGTGTAAAGGTACTTGGAGCAGCGAACTAATGTTATGTAGGATAAAGCAAGGAAAAAGAAAACAAGGAATCACATTCATCGACATATTAGCAATAATCAAATTATCAAACTTCATTTCTTTAACCAATACGAGATCTAATAGCAACTAGAAGATAAGTAACTTCATCCACATTCCCCTAACTGCTCAACATATACCAAGATTATCTAACAACTGCACACATAAGCAGAGAAGTAGAGAGTCAAGACAAGAAAATAACCCCGAACAAATCCAGTTTTTTATGAAGTAATCAACTCTATTGCTGGTATCAAGTAGATGCATAATAATTACAAAAGTAAAGTAGCAAAACGGTCAGCTCTTACATTGCTAGTTAAGAGTCCGGGAGCTGACAAAGTTCAGAAATCAGGGGAACCTAGAGGGGATAATATCCAGTAGCAACTAAAATAGGGCTGAAATCTTGGATTAAATAACACTTCAAGCAACACTAAAAGAATCTAATATATTCATATCATGTGTTCAATACATGAAGACTCGTTTTTCGTAACAGAAAATTCTTAGAGGTTCAGTAACTCAGTGACAATGAGCCCACCGTCATGTCTTTCCCGCTTAGGTTTCTATCAGCAAAAGCAAATCTTTCACACTTAGATACCATTCTTTTGAAAAACAAGAGCCTAACCAATCCATCTGTTAACATTCATGGTTGTGAATGTTCTAGAAGCTAAACAGAGAAAAAAGAAGAAGAAGCTGAAAGAGAATCTCAATTCACATACAATTCCAACTTGATGAATCATTTACACATCAATAATATTTATACAATCTAAATTAAGTTTCAATTAGTAAACCTCTTAGCTGTCACTCTAACTAACTAACTAACTAACTACCTTCTAACCACTTTTTAACAGCTTGAGTTTCTACTAACTCATATGTGGTTACATCAACTTGCCTCTTGGTTTAACACCCCCTCTCGAGTTGATGGTTGAAACAGGTTCTTAAGTCCAATTTTACTCACTAAATATTCATATTGAGATCTTCCCAAGCCTTTCGTAAGTATGTCTGCCAGTTGCTCTTCTGTTGATACATGATCAGTTCTAATCATGCCTCGAGTGATTCTTTCTCTTACAAAGTGACAATCAATGTCAATATGTTTAGTTCTTTCATGGAATATAGGATTTGCTGCTATTTGAATTGCAGCTTTACTATCACACATTAGGTCTATATGTTGTTTAATATGCACTCCCAATTCTCTGAACAACCCTATCAGCCAAGTAAGCTCTGCAGTACATGCATCCATGCTTCTAAACTCAGCTTCAGCTGAACTTCTTGACACAGTTTCCTGTTTCTTGGACTTCCAGGATATTACAACTCCACCAAACTTCACTAAGTACCCAGTAACAGATTTTCTTGTTTCAAGACAAGCACCCAAGTCTGAGTCACAATAGGCAAATAGTTGACTCGTAGCTTGAGATGGAATCAGTAAACCCATTCCTAGTGAGCCCTTGATATATCTTACAACTCTCAGTGCAGCTTCCATATGAGATCTTTTTGGACAATGCATGTATTGGCTTAGGACTTGAACTGCAAAAGCTATGTCCAAACTGGTCATGGTTAGGTACAAAATCTTCCCCACTAACCTTTGATATGCTGTAGGATCTCTCAAAGTTTCATCACTGTGTTCTGTCTTGGTAGATATAATTTTGTCATATTCCACAAAAGTCAATTTCTGATTAACTTCAAATGGTGCATTGACTGGCTTTGACCCACTCAAACCAATTTCTAAAAGTAACTCTAATGCATATTTTCTTTGGCACATCACGATTCCCTCCTGTAATCTGGCTACTTCAATCCCCAAGAAGAACTTATGTTCTCTAAGATCTTTCATCTTGAATTTGTGCTTCAAATCTTCCCTTGCTTTATTGATCAAGATCGGATTATTTCCAGTAACTAGTAAGTCATCTACATACACTAGAATTATCACTAACTGTTCTCCTGACTTCTTGGTAAACAAAGAGTAGTCATAGTGACTTTGAGTGAATCCTATATGAACAAGAGCATCAGTCAGTTTCTTGTTCCACTGTCTTGGAGCTTGTTTATGCCCATACAATGACTTATGAAGTTTGCAGACCATCTTAGACTCCCCCTGTCTGGCAAACCCTTCAAGAATATGCATATATACCTCCTCCACCAAGTCACCATTTAAAAAAGCATTATGGACATCCATTTGAAAAATACACCACTGTTTGGAAGCTGCAAGTGCTATTAAAGATCTAACTGTCACCATTTTTGCAACAGGAGAAAAGGTCTCAAAGTAATCTATACCAGCATGTTGGCTATAACCCTTTGCTACCAAACGACCCTTGTACCTTTCCACTTCACCAGAAGATTTATATTTCACCTTGTACACCCACTTACAGCCAATAGGAACATTACCAGGAGGAAGTTCTACATCAGACCAGGTATGATGGGATTCTAATGCATCTATTTCAAGTTGCATAGCCTGTACCCAAGAGGGATCTGAGGAAGCTTGTTGGAAAGAAGAAGGTTCAGAAATAAAGGAGTAGGCATGTAGGGCATGTTTGTGAAATATGAGAGTAAGAAACATATGAGGACATGGGATAGGAACAAGTGTGAGATGAGGGAGTAACAAAATCAGTCATCCATCTAGGAGGATGTCTGATTCTGGTAGATTTTCTTGGTTCAACTGGTGATGGTATTGGGGGTGGAGGCTGAGAAGTAGGTTGAGGAGATGGGCTTGAAGATGGATTACTGGATTGAACTTCCACATGAGGGAACTGTAGAACAGGAAACATAGGAGAACCAAGAGACTTGGTATGAAGGAAAGGAAATATGGACTCATGAAACACTATATTTCAACTGACAAAGAAGGATTGGGAATGAAGATCATAGATGTTGTAGCCTTTTTTGTGCAGGAATATCCCATGAAGACACCAGGAGTAGCTCTAGCAGCAAATTTATCTGAAAGTGGTGTGGTGGAGGCATAACTTAAACAGACAAACACTCTTAAATGAGATAGGGAAGGAGGATGCTTATAGAGAAGTTCAAAAGAGGACTTGAATGTAACAATTTTGAGGGCACTCTATTAATGATGTACACAGCAGTAGTGACACATTCCCCCTAGAATTTAAAGGGTACTCCAGCCTGAAACCTAAGAGACCTGGCTACATTTAGTATAGTTCTGTGTTTTCTTTCTACCACCCCATTTTGTTGTGGGGTGTAGACACAGGAAATCTGATGCAGAATACCAAGAGTAGACATAAGAAGTTGAAATTCAGTGCTAAAAAATTCACAAACATTATCAGTTCTTAACACCTTAACAGTAGTAGAAAACAGATTCTTTATTCTTGTAAGAAAATCTCTAAGAACAACAATAGCTTCAGGCTTGAATTGCATCAGAAACAACCATGTGTATCTAGTGTGATCATCAATTATAGTGAGAAAGTACCTTTTGTTGTTATGAGAGGGAACTCTATAAGGACCCCATATATCACAATGCAACATATCAAATGAAGACTTAGAACTAGACTTACTAAGCTGAAAAGGTAATTTGGTGTGTTTAGCTAAAGGACAAACAATTCATACATGATCTGCAAGGACCAAATGTTTAAGACTCTCATGCTTCTTGATCACCTCCAGGGGAGCATGGCCTAATCTTTTATTCCATAGACTTCTAGAATCAGACCTTTGGTTAACAGAACTTGCACAGCTATAAGAAGAACACTGTTGAGATTGAGTGACAGTCTTATCCTTCAACACATACAACCCATGATTCTCTCTACCAATCCCCTTCACCATGCCAGTGTAGAGATCCTGAAACAAGAAGAAGTTAGGAAAAAATGCCACAGAGCATTGTAATTCCTTTGTCAACTTGGAAACTGATAGTAAATTAAACTGGAAATCTGATAGGAACAGATCATTATTGATCATATTATTTAAAACATGGGAGCTTCCAGTATGAGATACTTGTATTGTCCCTTTTGTAGGTAGATAAACCTTGCTATTCTCAGGATTTGAAACCTCAGTATAATTAGACAGCATATGATAATTTGAGGTCATATGATTGGATGCACTTGTATCTACTATCCAACTAGTATCTACATTATTAGAAGAGGAAGCAGTCTGTATACTTGCATTTGCAGTCTGAGTGGGAACTGTCTCTTCATTACCTTTGTTAAGCATCTTAATAATCTGAATATATTGCTCTTGAGTGAAATATGGAGAAAGTGAACCATGTGAACTTGCATGGGACTGAGTGGTTCCTAGATTGCACTGAGCTACTGTCTCAGAATCATTAGAACAGTTCACTCCTGATTCAGAATTACCATAGCTTCCTACTTGATTAGCAAACACTCATTTCTTCTTAGATGAGGGCCACTCAGGTGGATATCCAATCAGTTTGTAACATTGCTCTTTGGTGTGACCATTGTAGTTGCAATACTCACATATTATTGAGCTCTTCTTTGGTGGTCTAACTCCACTTACAGGAGGCATTCTGCCTGAGTAGTTCCCTCCAGAACTAGAGCCTCCTCCTGAAAAGTTTCTCCCTGAGTTCATGTTACCTCCGCTATAGTTATTCCTACCATTATTTACTCTAGTTCCTCCTTTATGACTGAAGAAACCTGCTCATTCAATCGACTCAGCTACCTGACTTACTGGTGATAGACTAGCTATGGATCTCTGACTTTCCTGACTAATTACCAGTGAGTAGGCCTTATTTAGAGTAGGAAGTGGAGACATCATTAGAAGTTGACTTCTACATTGAGCATATAATTAAGCCCCATGAGAAACTGTAAAAGTCTCTGATAGCCACAGTGTTGAGAGTAATTGCGAGATTCAGAACAATTACACCCTGGACATGGCATGAGTGCATCACATTCGTCCCAGAGAGTTCTCATTTTAGAGAAATAGTCAGATACCGACTGAGTTCCTTGTGTAAGAGTAATAATCTCCCTATGAAGATAAAATATTCTAGAACCATTAATAGTATCAAATCTCTCCTGTAAATCAAGCCACACCTTGTGAGCATTCGAAGCATAGATGATGATGCTCAGAAGATCAGATTTCACAACATTCATGATCCATGACAAGACTACAACATTTACTTTCTCCTATTGTTCATGCAAAGACGCATCAAACTTATCTTTAGTGTGTCTTCCATCGACAAATCCTAGTTTACTCTTTCCTAGCAGACCTAATTTCATAGATCTGCTCCACAGAGCATAATTTGCAGATCCAGTGAGCTGAATAGAAATAAGAGAGCTACCTGGAGTATCATTTCGATGAAGAAACAGAGGGTGATTGTGATCAATCACAGCTTGATTTGTGCCTAGAACAGAAGAAGATGCAGGATCAGTGTTTACACCATCCGTCACCGTGATATGTATCTTCCTGCTACGCTGAAACTAATGAACTGAGCTTTAGACGATCCTTCTTGCTGATCGGTGCTCTGATACCATGTTAACATTCATGGCTGTGAATATTCTAGAAGCTAAACAGAGAAAAAAAAACTGAAAGAGAATCTCAATTCACATACATTCCAACTTGATGAATCATTTACACATCAATAGTATTTATACAATCTGAATTAAGCTTCAATTAGTAAACCTCTTAGCTGTCACTCTAACTAACTTCTAACCACTTCTTAACAGCTTGAGTTACTACTAACTTATATGTGGTTACATCAACTTGCCTCTTGGTTTAACACCATCAACACCTAAGCTCTAACCACCAGGTCAGAGTCCAGAGGCTCGAGAATTGCTTTACTATTCACAAAAAAGTCCCAGAAAATAACACCACCAAAAGAATCTAATATCTCCATACATCAGGACTGTTTTTTCCCCAACACTTAAGACACTATACTTTTGGCTAGAAACCAGTATCAACCACTAAACTCACCCATTCAAACGTGGACACAAGGTCTAAGTTCTTGAAATCCTCAATAGTATTACATGTCTGCCTCTGCAGATCAGGCGAAGCATGAATAATGTGCTTGCGCAGGCTAGCCTTAACTGTAGATTGAGCATAGCATTCGTTGTTTATCGAGGCAGACCTCAAATCTATTATTAGTCCTGGAGACAGTCCCAGATATTTTAAATAAAGATGTGCTGTAACGACATAATCTAGCACTGCATCTCCGAGAAATTCTAACCTCTGCATAACCAGGTGATGATCATATCAGCAAAAAGGAACAAATACTATGACTTACCACACCCTTTCAAAATTCTTCAATAATTTTATTCTGTATTTTCCTACTCTGTGACTGAACCACAGAAGCATGCCCTGCTGTATACTCAGTTCTCCAACCACTTAGTTCCAAAAGCAAATCATTCAATAGAGATCGAAGAACAATGGCTATAATAATTCTCTCAACAAATATGATACATCTCAAATCCTTCAGGTCCCTGGTGGATCAAATACAAAAGTTCACATGAAGTGCCAACAAGTACATAAAATGACTAATTAGTAGATTTAATATTCCACCGCTCTTACCTGTACTCGAGAAGAGACTCTAGAAGACAATGAACTTTCGATGACAAATATCCAGCATCCGTATTTGCCTGAATATCACCACCAATTGACCAATGTGGCCCTATGTTTGCTGCGAAGAGAGAGTGAGTGAGTGAGAGAGACAAATAACATAAAGAAATCAAAAACATGTAGAAAATGGATATTGCTAACTGTTATACCAGAAGGTAAGCAAGCCGAGAAAACCTTAGATGCATCCAAACTGAAATCTCTAACGATTGTTTGAGCACATACATCCAACTCTCCCCACGAGAAGAAGTCAGTTTCTTCTTGAGACAAGAACTCTGCTGCCTGATTCAAAACAAAGCCATGTTCGGAAAATGATCAAGGCTAAATCGATTTTTTTAAAACACTAGAAAGGAATAAACTTTACCTTGAAAGCCAGCCAAACATCCATCTCGCTCAAATAAAATAAGAAAGCGGAATAAAGTTTTGATACACGTCTTTTTGCAGATCCAACACTCTTATAAGACAGATTTGATTTTGAAATAGAACATTCATGCAGCAACGATAAGAGAAGTTAAAACAACTAAGATTAGAAGAGCAAAAATGTTGAATTAATGTTTACCTTTTCTTTCAACATTGCCATGTTATGAGATAAACTTTTAGACAATGTGGAAGGAATATCTACGTGTTTATATATCTTCAGCTTCGGATTTGAGAACGGGATACCTTCATTTGCAAAGGGAGATCACAATTTAGATGAACCGAATATATATATATATATATATATATAGGTTTATGTCTTTCTTCTTATACAAAAGATATGACTACAAGAAAATAAGTGCAACTCTGAGGGAACCTTAGAATGCATAAGATTCTCGAGGTCACGAATCTTTCGACAATAACTATCTGGCGTGCTTGGACCTGCACAAACATGAGAATTCACAGAAGTGAGAAAACCAGTTTCTTAATAGTATGATATAGTAACATCTCAAATTTCATCAACCTTTAGACTTAATAGGGGAAGCAATCATATTCTTGGAAGTTATGCACTCTCATGGGTTAATTGGCGATGATAAAATTCCTGGAAAAAATAATTATCAATCATCTACAAAAAGAATTTCTCAAGCACCATACTAAGTCATGATGCTCAGACAACAACGTACCATCATTATGCTTGCATAGGGGTGTTTGCCTCGTGCATTATGTCTATCTGCAAAAAGTTGTGCCTCAAAGCAGAAAGTAGTATAGCCGAAGTCATAACAAGTACCTGAAAGACGAAACTTTGCTGTGAATTGTGATTACTTATGACACATACATACAAGTAATATATATACACAATGTCTAACTCAGTTTAAAGAGAACCCCGCCAAAAAAGGATCATAACACAAGCAATGACGATTCAAGCAACTATTAATAATTTTAATCTTTATTGTCCTCCTTAACCAATAAAGCGTTTTCTTCTTTATTGTCCTCCTTAACCAACAAATTCGTTCACCTCTCAATTGATCACATGGACGTGGACGTCGATGATCGGGTATTTTAATCTTACTTTCTTACTTTTTATTGTGACTTGCTATAGCGGAATCAGAATTTTGACGTGTCCAAATATGTGTATCTCGAGATATATACAGTTAAAATTATGTGTAATTTATTTTAGATACAATGTATCCAAGTAGATTCACATATATTTGAGATACATAACAAAACTTTAGATATTCGACAGGATAAGAAAATGATAAAGGAACACAATAGTTCTTCGAGTATCTTCTAATCAATCTAGGGAGGAGGGAACACATTAACTCTTCCATCTTCAAAGGTCTTGGACACTCAAACCTACATATCAAAATATACTCAAAACAATGAGATTCATGATCATCAACAAGTAGCAATTATAGAGCAATAAAACTAGTCAACTGGACAACTTAACTAAAGTGAAAGCACCAAAAGATAAGTGTACCTGGAGGAAGTGACTGCTTCAACCTTCAACTTGTCAGCCTACTCAAAGTCGGACACACAGAGTGTGTAAAGGTACTTGGAGCAGCGAACCTTAAACTTAACCATATCCTTGTTCTTCTTGATCTTGACAGATCTTGCATCCTTCCTCCTTGCTGTTAGCTAGGAGGAAATCCTTGATCTCGTGGATTTGCTTCGGCTGAAACCAAAAAAGGGTTCAGTTTAACAATTACACACACAAGGATAGAAATTTGCAGAAAAATAGTTCTAAGCAAGTTACAATACACAACCCTCAACAAATCAAATGGCAATGAACATTAAACGTTTGTCTGCTTAGCAAGTAAGAACTAATGTATGTAGGATAAAGCGAGAAAAAAGAAAATAAGGAATCACATTCATCAAGATATAAGCTATAATCAAATTATCAAACTTCATTTCTTTTACCAATACAAGACCTACTAGCAACTAGAAGATAAGTAGCTTCATCCACATTCCCCTAACTGCTCAACATATACCAAGATTATCTAACAAATGCACACATAAGCAGGGAAGTAAGAGAGTTAAGACAAGAAAATAACCCCGAAGAAATCCAGTTTTTATGAAGTAAACAACTCTATTGTTGGCATCAAGTAGAAGCATAATAATTACAAAAGTAAAGTAGCAAAACGGCAAGCTCTTACATTGCTAGTTAAGAGTCCGGGAGCTGACAAAGTTCAGAAATCAGGGGAACCTAGAGGGGATAATATCCAGTTGCTTCAGTAGCAACTAAAAGAGGGCTGAAATCTTGGATTAAATAACATTTCAAGGGCAGACCTCAAATCTGTTATTAGTCCTGGAGACAGTCTCAGATATTTGAATTAAAGATGTGTTGTAACGACATAATCTAGCACTGCATCTCCGAGAAATTCTAACCTCTGCATAACCAGGTGATGATCATATCAGCAAAAAGGCACAAATACTATGACTTTTTCGCGAGTTTAACATCACAACTATTAGTTGTTAATTCCTTTTTCCTACCTGAAGGATGATAGGAAAAGGAATATTGAACTTAGAGTACGATGCAAAGAGAGTGAGATAGATAATAATTTATATTCGAGAATAACCTGATAGCATCGTGGAATCTCAGGTAGCATGTAAGATCCGTGAGTAAGTGCTTCAACAAGCAAAGAAGGATCAATGTAGTAGGGATTCAAAGTACCAGACATTGACTAGCTTCTCAGCATTCAAGGGGAAGTGCCTTTCAATTGGTGCATCAACAAAATCGATGTCCATCCTTAGCCATTTCATTAATGATAAAGCGGCTACTTCCCCGCCTGAGCTGAGGTAGGCACCTATTAGTGCCTCAACCATATCAGCTACTCTCTTACTTCTAATCTTCTGTTTTATCCTACTATACATTTTGTCTGAAGACGTCATGAACTCTTCGTTGAAGCTGTGAACTTGAGAACTATCACCAGGAATGAGCCATGCTTGAAGATTGAATGGTTCGTTACGAATAAATACCTGTAATCAAAAGGTATTTATTAGATATATGGAGTTGATACTACCCAAACTTCAAATGAACCCAACAATGGAATACCTACCGGTATTTTACGAGCACATCCAAGCTTGCACAGTGCAGCATTGGAAATGATTTTTCCTTTTTTAACGCAGAGAAGACCCTCATGATGATTTTTGTAAGCCTTGAACAGCTGTTTACTGACAGCATATTTGAGAAAAGCGTCTCCAAGTGATTCCAAATGAAACTTCTCGAGACATTTCCTTGTTGTTACTGCTTCCGAAACCTACAATAATAAAACAAAAAGTAAGTTGTGAGAACACTAGCCTACTGATGGAAACTCGAGCATGAGTGTATGTATGAAGTTCAAAGATATGAGATAAGATCATAGCAGCACATACCTTAGCGGTTGGGATGAAGACGTTTAGTTTGCAGTTATCCAAAAGCATACTTTTCAAGTGTGAGGCCATAACCAAGGACTCAATCCGATGCATGATCGAATGAACAAATGAATACGTATAAAGGGTAGAAATAGAGACATGTGACATGATAACTAAACAAAGTTCAGGAAGCAACTCAATAGATGAATTAGTTGAATCTGCAAAGGAGGCCAAAGCTAAGTGATCATATGTAATTCGTAAATATTATAACAAAATGAGAACCAAATGATCAAACCTTTAGCCTTCTGAGTTCTGTTTCTTTGAAGGTAATTGTTCAGTTCGAAATACGTTTTCCCCTAAGAAGAGGTTCTTCAAAGCATAGTTTGATCTCTTGCCTGTAAACCGCGGATACCTTAATATCTTGAAACCAAAAGATTATACATGGAAATCAAAAGGTAATTGTACTAACCACTTTTTGTAGTATTCTCGATAAGTAATGGATTCTCCAGTTCTCATATTCAACAATGAGTTGCAATCCAAATTATCCAAAAAATCGGTAATACAGTATATATTGCCATTGTGAGGTGTAAGGACCAATGAATTCTCCAACAGGCAGCTACATACCACCCCAGTTTTGGTGTCACACTGCGTTTACGATCTTGTGTAGAACACCAATCCATGTGCTTATCCCAAGAACTTGTGATGGAAACATCAAAGAATTCACACATTTCCAGTTTATTTTAGGGGTGTACCCACAGATGGAAGCAGAAGATAATCGGAAACTGCAGAACCAATAGGCAATTGACCTGCAGCCAAAGTGTCCTGTAGTTTACTCAGACCACGGTCAAGAAGAATTCTAAATACACTGACTTGAAACCTCTGACACCTTCGAATCTGGAGAGGAAGAGATAGATAGATAAAAAGTATCATGAATCATTTTTACAGGTAATTAGTAAAGGGATGATAAAAGTCATCAAAACTATAGTCACCTCTTCAGAAGTAAGTATAACAACTTTACTATACTTAAGTTGAACTTGCACGTGTCCCCTCCTATCAACGTCCAAATCAAATGCCAGTATTTCATCATCACACTTGAGCCTTGTCCTAACAGCAAGTATAATCCCAGGAAGCTGGAAATCGTCGTAAGTTTCATGTTGCAACTCAACTAGGTAGCAGTAGTACACTGCTTCTGACTCATTTCTGAAATGACTAGCCAATTCTGACGGAAAGTATTTTGTTTCTTCAACAATTTGAAACTTACATTCTGCACAATATAATAGGTTAAAAGCTAAATGCCACCGTCTAAGAAAACCATATTACATAAAATATATTAGAATTACCCAATTCTTTGTTGATAGTTTCGTCCTCGACGATATCAGGAACAAGATTGTCAGTCAACGCACCCACACGATGAAGTTCTTTACAAGCTTCTAAGTATGCAAGTTGCCTCTATATTTTACTATTCCCCTGAACACAAATAATTCTTTGCAATGGGCAACTTTTGGGAAGTTGTAGCGTGCACGTTCGTGTTTCCTTATCAACCACACATCTAGGATTCGGTTTAAATTACCTACAATTGAAATGAGTGTCAGTCGGAAATGCAGAACTAAAATGACACCAATTTCCTTAACACACATAGCAAGGAATATGTAGTACAAAACTGTCTGATGGTAGCCTTGAGCAATAGAAGTATAACAATGATAAAGTAGAATTGAGGGTGACGATTGCTCCCGTGCTTTCAACTTTGTAGCAAGGATCATCATACATTTCATCATCTAGAGGTGAACATGGAATAGAAGCATGACATAATGATTCTTGCCGTATCATCTCCCCACTAGCCATAAAGTTTTGCATTCGAGTAAGGGTTGATTCATCTCCACTACGATTTGAGTCAAAATGAGAAATGATCAGTCCGTAGATATAATGAAATCTTCCAAATATTGCACAAAATATACATTTTGACCATCAGAAGAAAGTCGGAGTTCTGCATTCGAGCTCTTACACGAGATTGTATATAGCTACAAACAGTAGCTGATGGATCAAATCGAATGACAATGTTGCAACTTTGAACATCCAAGCCTTCTTCAAGAATAGATGTCGCGACAATAATGTTCACCTGCAGTGTTAGCATGGATAACAGACTTCAAATCTTCAGAAATAATCCAAAAAGCAAAAATAAACTAAAAACTGGACTTACCACACCCTTTCAAAATTCCTCAATAATTTTATTCTGTATTTTCCTACTCTGTGACTGAACCACAGAAGCATGTCCTGCTGTGTACTCAGTTCTACAACCACTTAGTTTCGGAAGCAACTCATTCAATAGAGATCAAAGAACAATGGCTGTAATAATTCTCTCGACAAATATGATACATCTCAGATCCTTTAGATCCCTGGTGGATCAAAAACAAAAGTTCACATGAAGTGCCAACAAGTACTTAATGACTAATCAGTAGATTTAATGTTCAACCGCTTTTACCTGTACTCGAGAAGAGACTCTAGAAGACAATGAACTTTCGATGACAAATATCCAACATTTCTATTTGCTTGAATATCACCGCCAATTGACCAATGTAGCCCTATGTTTGCCGCGAAGAGTGAGAGAGAGACAGATAACATAAAGAAATTGAAAACATGTAGAAAATGGATATTGCTAACTGTTATTCCAGAAGGTAAGCAAGTCTAGAAAACCTTAGATGCATCCAAACTGCAATCTCTAGCGATTGTTTGAGTATATACATCTAACTCTCCCCACGAAAAGAAGTCAGTTTCTTCTTGAGACAAGAACTCTGCTGCCTGATTCAAAACAAAGCCATGTTCGGAAAATGATCAAGGCTAGAGTATTTTTTTACAACACTAGCAAGGAACAAACTTTACCTTGAAAGCCAGCCAAAACACCCATCTCATTCAAACAAAATAAGAAAGCGGAATAAAGTTTTGATAGACGTCTTTTAGCAGATCCAGCACTCTTATAACATATATTTGATTTTGTAATCGAACATTCATGCTACAACGATAAGAGAAGTTAAAACAAAAAGAGCATAAATGCCTGATTCATATGGTGAATTAATGTTAACCTTTTCTTTCAACCTTTCCATGTCATGAGCTAAACTTTTAGACAATGTGAAAGGAATATCTACATGTTTATATATCTTCAGCTTCGGATTTGAGAATGGGATATATTCTGCTAAAACAGCTTCACTGCCACATGTGTATACCTTCATTTGCAAAGGGAGATCACAATTTAGACGAACTGAATATATATATATATCTAAATATGTGTTTATGTCTTTCTTCTTATACAAAAGATATGACAACAAGAAAATAAGTGCAACTCTGAGGGAACCTTAGAATGCATAAGATTCTCGAGGTCACGAATCTTTCACCAATAACTATCTGGCGTGCTAGGACCTGCACAAACATGAGAATTCGCAGAAATGAGAAAACCAGTTACTTAACAGTATGACATAGTAATATCTCAAATTTCATCGACCTTTAGAATTAATAGGGGAAGCAGTCATCCCGAACATTCTTGGAAGTTGTGCACTATCACGGGTTATAACTTTAATCATGTCTATCTGCAAAAAGTTGTGTCTCAAAGTAGAAAGTAGTATAGCCGGAGTCATAACAAGTACCTGAAAGACGAAACCTTTGGCGATTACTTATGACACATACATACAAGTAATGTATATACAATGCCTAACTTAATTTAAAGAGAACCCCGCCAAAAAAAGGATCGTAAGACAAACAATGACGACTAAAGATAAAAATAGTCCATACACACCTCGTGGTCGTCCACTTGATGTTTCCATGTAGCAGCATCCCAGAAATCAACCCCCATTTCTCCCCAATATGTTTCGACTTTCAAGTCTGTATGCATCATCAGAGTATCTCCTTGCTTGTAATCACAAAATCGACAGCATTAGTACAAGTCAAATAGACAGTTTTGAACCTTAAACAGTACAACAAACTGAAAGCATAAAACAACTAATGGGAAAAAACAGTTCCATCTTTAGACAAAAAACTCAAAGACTTGTTGGGGCTTTAAGCGCAATGAGCAAATAAAACATGAGCTTTATTGAGAAAAGACACAAATGGAGAAAACATACGAATATATGAACAAAGAAATTGATTGTTTTTACGATAAAGTGAAATATCAATACTTTAGCATCACTTCTTCAGAATGTCTTAGAGCCTTGATGACGACACTGAAGCACACATAAAGGGAGTCAAAGCGCTCAACGTGTTTTAAGCCTCACTTCAGGGCTTAAGCGCGCCTTAGCTAACACTAAACCAGAGAGAAAGTTTAAGTGTATACCTGAGACACCAGAACAACAGTAGGAACCAAGAAAACAGCTATGTAAGGAGACAATTTTCGAAGAAGGTAAGCATAGCTTCTAAGAAGCATAATAACAATCGAGATCTTTCTAGAACCAGTCTCCAAGTAAACAATTGTGTTCTGCTTTAATGCAGCCTCCAAGGCTTCCAACTGATAACTACATAACAAAATCAATACATACATTACAAAAGATCATTTTTTTTGAATAAAATTTCATTTTTTCAATCAATGTAAAGATTCTAACCTTCTTGCAAAAGGCAAAGGATCAACAGAGAGTTGTTGGTTACCAGAGACAGCATCATTAGCTCGCGCCATCGATATGTTATCTACATAATCATTGAACCAAACAAATACAAAGATGAAAACAAGTGATCATACATAAAGAGAAGTTTACAAATCAAACTAGGAAGAAAAAAACACAAGATTTTGTAAGTAAAAGCACATATAATCAAGTATTTAACATCACATGTAAACACCAGTTTCAACAAAAAATGCATAAAAGAGTGATCTTTATGAAAAAGGAAAAAGGTTTGATGCACTCTTTAACTTTACGAATTAGAGTTGATATGCCACTCTTTAAAAAAAACGACAACATATATATATCCTTTTCGACTAATGAAAATAAAAAAAAATCAATTCAATTTTTTCGATTAGTCATTAAATGAAAGAAGACAAAAGAAAAATATTATGTGTGATAAAGATCAAGTATACTCCTAAACTTTGCAAGAATGGTCTAACATACCTTGGATTATAAAAAATTAAATTTAAAATCAATTCTTTCACTTCTGTCAGCCGAAAAAAAGAGTATATATCTAGACCATTTGTGTAATGATATGAATATATGTGAGTGACTTTTGTAACGACAGATATATCAACTCGATATGGCTAAGTTGAAGGTATATGAAGTCCTTTGAAGACATCAATAAACAAAAAAGATTTAACCCCTCATGTAAACATACAATTAAAAAAAATGCATAAAAAAGTAATCTTTATAACAAAGAAACATAAAAATAATCAAGAAATCTCACTAGCTATAGTTGAACTGCAAAAAAAAATTGTGTTTGCCAATTTTTTTGAGTGTTTAGTGAAGAAAAAAGAGTGAGACAGAGCACTGTTATATAGCAATGGAAAAAATACCTCCCCCCCCTCAACCCCCCTACCCCATATACATTTATCATTTTTGTCCTATATTACCCATGAGAATATATTTTATATCAATTGAATTTCTTCTTCTATAGAAAGAAATTGTGATAACGAGAAGGGTATTTATGTCATTTATCACATGAATTCTACTACCAAGAATTGAATATAAAATTTAAATATTTTTAAAAGTTCAAAATAAAATTGTCCTCTAGCTCAAAACCAAAAGAAGACAAAAATTTACTAATTAAATTTATTTGACTGATTTTTTATCGTTTCTTCATAGAAGTATATAATATAATTTTTTTCAAGTTTGTAATTAAAGGAAGTAAGTTATATTATTCTGTAAAAATAAAAAGGAAGATGGATGGAATATTGTATTACTTAGGGCCCGGTTGGCCATAGATTTCCCAAAATAATATTTGGGGAAAAATTTGATAAATAGTGTTTGCTCATACAATTTGTCATTATTTGGCAACTATTTTTGGCAAATATCCCAAATTTTCAAATACTAGTTTTTTCTAGTATTTGGGTCAAATCTCATTATTTGGGATCTTTTGAAAATTGAAATTTTACACCAAACTTTTATTTTTTACAAAAACACCCTCTATAATATTTGTTTGCATTGTATTACATAATTTTTTTCGTGAACACCAAAGTAGTGATGAATATTCAGTGAATATGAAAGTGATGATATGGTTGTTGATGAAAATGATGAACAATCGTCTCATGGTAACAAAATCATGTGCTTTGTCTACTTCACGATGTATGAAATGATGCTTGTTGCACTCACTCCAAACTACCACATTGCTCTAGTGTCATGGACACTACTTGTTATTTGTTGCAATGAAGATCCAATTGACTTGTAATACAAACTTATGGTTAGTTTTGATAGTTTTTAAAACTTATGGGTATAAATCATATTTTTCTAAAAAGTGAAATATATTTCCCAAATACTATGGCCAAACACATGGTGAAATTTCACCCAAATTTTCACCCAAATAATATTTGTCAAGAATATTTGAAAATCTATGGCCAAACGCTAGCTTATAAGGAATATATTTAATTTAAATAATGTTGGTCAAAGTTATCAAAGATTATCAATATCTAGTCATTACATATTTATAATTTAAATAACAAAGCATCTTTGTTTACACGTGTCAATACTTGATTATTCAAACAGACGAATACATCATTTGAAAAAAAACTTTACATATAAAATATTCGAGACTATAAAATTTACCGTGCGTCCTTAAGGAATTTAAACCTCTCATTGTATTCGAAATTATGAATTACTTTCTCTCAAGATAAAGCAGATATATCCAAGGTTACAAATTACTATTCTCTCCATTTTATTTTACTTGATCTATGTTAACGTGATATAATTCTTAAGAAATTTGCATTACCGTTATTATAAAAAGGTTAATCCATTCTATCATGCAAGGAAATAATCCAATAATTCCTTGGCAATATTACTGATTCTTAAGCAACAAAAACTGATTTAACTAAATACAATAATCAGGGGCGGAGGCAGCATGAGGGGGTTCATTTGAACCCGTCGGCGAAAAATATTACTATTTATACATGATTAAAATTATTTTTTAGGTATGTATAATAGATGTCTAACCTCCTTTCACTAGTTCGTGTGTTTACTTCTCAGATTTTGAACCCCCTTATTAAAAATTTTGGCACCGCCACTAATAATAGTCTACCAACCAAATTAAAGAACATAAGTTATAATATTGTTTTGACGTGATACATATAATATAAATTATTTGCCAAAACTCAGCTGTTTTTTTTTCATTAAATATAAGACAAATACATAAATTAAATACACTTTATTACATTAATAGAGTACATAATAAAATTTTCACTTGTGATGTTGATATCCGTAGCTACATAGATGTTTCCTTGTCCCTGCACAAAAAAAAGGCCAAAATGAAAATTCAATATATAGTGTTGGATTCGGTCAAATTTAGTAATTTCAATTTAAATTTTAAATTTATAATAAAATATTTATTAAATATATACAAATTATTAATTTAGAATTCAACAACTTAAAAGGAATTAGAATTTCAAACAAATCAACTTCAAATTCAGATTTTGTTTCTACTGACTGAATAATTTATTTATTTTCTAAAATTCTGATTTCCCATCCGATGTTCGATATCCATATTGAATTTCGACTAAATCTAAATTCGCACTGAAAAATCTCATACTAAAAGATAAAATGCTCCCTAATAAAAAACGACTTTGTACCCAACAATAAATTTGTTATACAAGTATTAGTCAAACAGAAGAATGATTAATCCATTTTATTTGCTAATTGATTTCTCTTGATAGATCACATGTGAACACTGCCAAATTTTTCGATGACTATATTTCAACATACATATTAAGCCAATATTATTTTACTTTTGGAGATAAAAGAAGTTACATATATGTAGCTTCAACAAGAAAATCATATATATTGGTTGGTATTTATAATTTAGTCATTTTCAAAAAAAAAAAAAAACTTAATAATACTTCTTATAATAAGTTTTTCTTTGCAATAAAAATCCAAGAGTGTCATTTACCACAATATCAAATTATATCAAAGTAATTTTTAAAAGTCATAATTATATATTCTATAAGTATATATAAGTTGAAAATTTAAAATTGAATAAATTATAACTATCGATTTACCACACCACTAAATATGAAAATTAAGTTTAAAATGAAGAAATAAAAAAAAACACGTCCCACATAATCACAAAATTGCTTCAAATGAAATACTTGGAATGAAAAGAATTAGTAGGCAGATATGAAGCACACATGTTAACGGCGAAGACTGATTAGCTCGCCTAAAGGTCGTAGCGGAAGAATTCCTCGGCTGCCTCCGGTCCGGTAGCTAGGTCGGTCGCCCTCTAGCCAGTGACTAGCCTAGCTATGGAGCTAGGTGTACACCGTCACATCGAGATTCTCTTTCGAAAGTGAGATACCGACTTTCATAAGAGGGAAAGATCACTCCATCATGCAGCAGAGCAATGTTCATCTAACTTGCTAAGTGTTAACCCTCATTTATAGAATAAGAGAAAATATAATAATTCTCTTTTGAATATTTAGATGCTTATATCAACTAGTTTTAATCCATTAATTCAAACAAATTCTAATTTATATGTACATACATAAAAATCTTTTTTGAAGCTATCAAATTCAAATGTACAATCGATCAATATTTCAAACAATCTTAAAAAGTTGGAATTATCGCGTTTAAATTCTAAACCACCTCAAATATAAGATATGTACCTAGAGTAGATGATCAACCACATAATGACTTCTAGAATAAAATCAGTGATTTTTGCTTACCTGAGAATTTTGATGATATTCTTAATTTGTTAGACATTCTGAAGTTCAAAATCTACTAATGCATTTATAGCTGGTGCTGATGCTGGTATCGGAGGAACTTCATGTTCATCGGCATTCGTAGTGATACGGCTGCTCCGATAGCCGCGTAGGTACCACCACCACCACCAAGCTATGCTTACAATACTAGAAACAAAAGCAAATTTGAGAGCTACCTTAATTGTAATGTGGAAGATCATTTCCATGATAATAGTAATTTATAAAGTGAAATAAAATGTTATATCAACACTCAATTTCTTTTAAGTACATATGAGTTAGAATTATAGGATCTCCTACTTCCAAAAATATATATGACAAGTCATATGATAGAGACATTTTTATGTAAGTAATATTTGACATTCACATCTATAAGCCACAATCATATAATTATATCACATCATTATATTTTACAGATGACGTCAGTGTAATACACGTCATTCTATCATCTCATCTATAGATAACGTCAGTTTAATACACGTCATTAATATTACATCACATCTATAAGCCGCAATCATGAGTGTGTGTATATATATATACTCCCTCTGTCCCAATTTATATGACTTACTTTCCTTTTTAGTCAGTCCCAAAAAGAATGACACATTTCTATTTTAAGTAACAATTTGCCTATAAAATGTCTTTTTTACCCTTAATGAAATGATTCACAACCACACAAATTTCTATCATTCATTTTGGACCACAAGTTTTAAAAGTCTTTCCATTTTTCTTAAAGTTTGTGCCAAATCAAAGTACAT